>JAHRBS010000013.1:3000000-3168271 GCA_024305745.1 Polyporus tsugae
ATGAACAACCGAACCCGAAACGTTAGCGCATCGGCTCCGAGGGCACCAGAAGGTGCGCGGGGATCGTCGTCACCCACCAGAGAGGGCCCGTTCGTGGCGATGGACTGGATTGGAATGCTGAATGGGGGGATTCGCATCGAGAGTGTGAGCAAAATACGCAAACGGTGTATCACAAGGTGCCCGCATCGACGCACCTGTGGAGGATGTTCAGGAGATCGCTCGCGACCATTTCGCGGTCCTCGGCCGCCATGTGTTCATCGACGCTGCCCCGCAGCGACGTGATCAACTCGTCGCGGTACTGCTCAATCACGAAGCGGACCAATTGCTAGCGCACGGACGAAAGTGTCGTCAGCGTGAGAGGGCCAAGCACACACCCATTCAAGCCCGCGGACGCACCTGTGTGACATACAGGTTCGCCTGCATGACCAAGAACGGGTTGAGCGCGTTCGCCCGCGACGCGTTCGGGTTGTCGAAGAAGTCCTTGACCTCCGTGAACGCCGCCTGGCGGAAGCCCGCGCCGCCGAACTCTGGCGGGAGGTGCGACTGTGAGTGCGCGAACTTGAGGCGGAGCGGCTCGGGCGCGTGCCCGAGTGCGGCCACGATGCGCGAGTGCAGCGCCTGCACCTCCTCGAGGCGCGCGGTGAGGAACTGGCCCTGCGGGGGCGACCGCTTGTCGACCCGGATCCGGACGAGGATCTCACCGAGGAGGGCGAAGATGCGTGAGATGTAGTTCAGCCCGGACACAATTGCGGTCTTCCCGTGGGGCTGCGGGAGGTATGCACTTGGGGTGATGCTGGGGTAGGTGGCGAGAGGAGCGGAGCAGGAAGCCGATCCGAGGGAAGGGCGGAGAGACGAGCGAAGACGGACCACGATGCGCGCAACGCGGGATGGGCACGGGTAAGGGGTGGTTAATCCTCGGACACGCGTCGGGGGTCGTGACCACTTACTATTCGTCGTCGAGCTCTCGTGGAAAATTACACGTGGTGTCCTCGTCTCGGAGGCAGATCGGGCGGCCCAAGAGGATGGACATGGATTTATCCGCTGCGTGAGTCAGGTGCACCCGAGGTCAACATCGATTAGGATAGCGTTGCCCCGGCTGATCATGCAGACCCTGCGGAAGAAATTAAGATGCTTACCCCCAAATAGCAACCAGAACGTTCTTCGGCGAACTTCGCACTCGATGAAGTCGAGCCCTTCGTACGAAGATTCCTCGTGCATCCGAAGGGTTACAGCGATATGCGCGGCTTCCCCGAACGCTGCATGCTGCGTTGCGTCGTGGCCCTCGCAGAAGTGGTAGCAACTGTCGCTGTGTGGATATGTGCGCGTGTAAGCATGAGAGAACGCGTGCAAGTGGAACGAGTTCTCGAAAGACCACGTACAAGTACCGAATCACGACGTGCATCGAGGTTGGCGGGTCGTAGGAAGCAACCGATATATGTCGACTCGCCTCATGACAGGTCTGCGCGAGCTTCCGGACCGCGTGGCGCTCCATGGGGAGGTACGACCGCGGGACCTGCACGAGCGTGGACGCGACCGTGGCCATGACGAGCGCGAAGAAGAGCGGGTCGCGCTCCTCTCGCCGCGCGTGTATGTCCGCCATAAACGACGGCTTGTGCACGCACGGCGTCAGTGGATATACAAAGTCGAAAAAGAGAGCAATAATGAGGAGAATGGTATCGCGCGGCGCAACGTCTTCCAGCCGGTGCGGGCGGTAGTGGTATGAAAGTGGGGGTATAGCTGACGACGGGAGAACGGAGAGGGCCTGGTACTGCTTGTACGACCAGTTGTGGAGCGGGTATGTGCTGAACTGGTCCGAGGGCGACCCGCACTGTGGAGGCTCGTCCTGCCGCGGTGACGAGCGCGAAGACATGGACATGGACATGTCGTGTTCGGGCAGGCGTGAATTTCCGAAGGACGAGGGCACGGACATGGTGAGTGGCGGGAACTGGGAGTGGAACCCATCCGCGGCGATGGGGTAGCGTGAGGGCGGGAGGGCTGAAACAGTCTGCATCGAGCCAAGGGCAGTGTCCAGGAATGGAATTTGGGCGCAGGCCGTGAGCGCGGTCTGAGTGGGGCTCGCCGCGCTCTGGGACGTCGAGGCAGGGGACCGCGGGATTTCGGAGCCATTTTGGTTTTCCTGTTGGGTGACCGCGGCCGCGGCCGCGGCCTCTTGAAGTCTGCGGAGGTATCTAGGGGACGCACAGTGTATATTGGCGATTTGGACCTGAAACGTACTGGACGCGATCACTTACAGGTTGGGAGGCCCTCTCTTCTTGGGCTGGTAGTCATAGGTGCAGGGGATGCCGAGGGTGATGCAATGCTTGCAGGATCCCTTCGGATCGTCCGGATTCTCGCGCGCGCACCTCACCTTCCGCGCACGGCACGCATCGCAGCCTGCTGAGGATGTCAACGGACCAATAACGAGAGGCTGAAGAGCAGGGAACGCACTCTGTGATTGCCGCCTGGACGAAAGCAAAGAGAGGTCGGTTAGCATGGGCGGCTCGGAAGAAAGGGAAAGAGACACAACATGGCGAAGCTAGTCGAACGCGGCGTATTGGCGGAGGTGGGGAGGGATGCGGGGTAGAACAGAAACGGAGGAGGGACTGCGGGGGATGGGCAGACGGACGGGCTGAAGGGGAGCGGGGAAATCTCGGGGAAAGGGAGACTGACTTTCTCTTGATCTTGCTGGATTCGGACGGGTCCTTGGGACTGGGGTCGTCAGAAGGGGGTGTGGGCGAGCTCGATTCTTTTTTTGTACGCGCGGAGGGCATGGTCGAGGGAAGTGGGAGAGGGAAAGGGGGCACGGGCTGGGCGTGGGCGTGGAGGAGGACCGAGGGGGAGGAAGCGCTGGGTGGGCGGACAGAGGCAGGGGCGCGGGGACAATCACGGTGACGATGGCGGGATACTTATTCGCCCGCAGGCACAGGCTGGGCAAGGAGCTAGAAGCGAGGACTATGGCCGCGGGCAAGAAAGAGGTCGAGGTGTGCATGATTTTGAACGCGTTTTGTTTGTTCGCGTGTTGTCTGCAGCGAGGGCTCGGTTGGTTCTCCGATCCCAGCAGGCGAAACCAATTCCGCGCATACACTCGGATGTCGCAGCCACAGTCCATCTGCCATCCACCCCCGGCATCTTTCCCAATCCGTCCTTCTCGTTCTTTTCCGCGCGACAAATACACCTCGACATCCCACCCCATAACGACCTCGTCACGCGAACACCGGCTCATCTCCGGCCATTCCTCATCCCCCTCTTTCGGGCCCCCGTCCCCTTTCCCGTCCACCTCGATCTCAATCAAAGTTATCGTCGCATGCCCTCCACACGCGCCCGCCTCCTTCGCCGTCCAACAAACTCCATGGTGAGCCGCCCTGGGATTATTATTTGCCCCGCCATTACGACAGCCGCGCTCCTACTCTACTCTACGCGCGTTCAATATCCACCCCCCGTTTCGTCCGCCTCGCACCCCGGCGCACTCCCCGAAGCCCGTCATCCCCGCCCCGCCGTCGCAACCATTCGCCCCACACCGCGCCCGTCGAAAGCCAGTCAGAAGGACGCTCCCTGCTTCTTCTCCCCTTCCCCGCCCACGTGAACGACCACGACCACGACCACCCTCATCAGCCGGTCCTTGCGCTTCGCGCCGGGCCCAAGCCCAAGCACCAGAAGCCCCTCCTTTTGGCACGCGCGATGGGCGAACGTCCTCCCCGCATGATCGCGGCTCCTTCGTCCAAGCAGACAGCAAGAGTGCCCCAGCAACGCTTCCTCTTCCATCGGAACCGTCCACAGGGATCACCAGCCTTCGGGGCCTTTAACCTCGCCCCCACGTCGTCCCGAGTCCCAGCGTCGTCCAGCTACCGAGCGTCCGCAGCGCCGACGTCGTCCATCCCCCACGTCGCCCGGTACCGTTTACGCTCGATGTGCCTGGCCCGCGCGACCCCGGACAAGAGCCCCAGCTCCGACAGCATCGCATTTGCCCGGGTCTCGTCGAGCCACCCGTGCGCGTAATGGTCCCGCACCTGGCGCGCGATCTGCCTCCGAAGCGCCGCCTGCGCCGGGTCCGTGAACTGCACCTTGCCCTTGACGAGCTGCTTCCAGAACCGGAACGCCATCGCTGGGTCCTCCGCGCGCAGCGCCGCGACGACGCAGTCGCGGCCCATGTTCGCGGTCGGCCGGATGCCCGCGTCGAGCATCGTGTCCACGATGTCCCTCGCATTGTCAAGCTGCACACCCGGCGTTGTGAGTGCCGACTGTGACGATACCGTCGCGTGCAGGAGCGTGCCCATCGTCTTGAATGAGAAGTGCGTGAGCCCGCTGGCGCGTGCCTGCCGTAGGAGCTCGCCGACAAGCGGTGCGTCCCCGTGGAAGATCGCCCAGTGTATGACCGTCCCGAACGTGACCGCGTCCGGCATGAAGCCGGCGTCGACCAAGCCGCTGATGCGCGCCGCCCCGGCAGCAGGGTTCGCCCTCGCGACGACCGACAGCGCGACGTTGACGTCGTACATGTCAAGCTTGAGCCCGCGCGCCTTCATCGCCGCAAACACCTCGAACGCAAGCTGCTCCCTCTCGAGCATGAACGCGCCCCGCGCGAGCGCGTTGAGCCCAAAGTGGTCCGCCGCCTCGAGCGGCAGCTTGCTCGCGACGTACGCGTCGAACACGGTCTCGGCAAATCGTCGGAGCTCGCCCGCGCGCGCGAGCAGCTCCGCGCGGGTCAGCCCGTCGAAGCCCAGCGCTCGGCGAGTGCGAGTACTGCCCCCGTCTTCGCCTTCTCCAGCCCCAAGCTCGGGCGCCGGGAGGTCAGTCCTAGCCCCAGCCCCAGTTCTGTCGGGCGGCAGCCCAGACACAACCTTGACCTCCCCGCGCGGGGGTGGGGGCGAAGGCGAAGGGGGGTGTGGAGCGCCATCGGATGCGGGGCGATCTTCTCCGTCGGGGGAAGCCCCCAGGTCGTCTACCTCCTGATCGCCTGCCCCCGCGGCCGCCTCTGCGTCTGCGCCCTCCACTTGATTTCCCCGGGGAGGCTCCGGAATGGGCTCGTTGGGCCAGCGGGTGCGCACCGTGCGTATCGCGATTGCCTCTGCCTTCACGAACGCGCTGACGAGGCGAAGCATGACGGACCGGCGTCCTACTACGGAGAGCCTGTCGAGACCAGTCGAGTAGCGTTCCCAGAGCGCGCGAGCGTACGCCGTGAACCCGAGGGCAGCTGCATTGCCGACGAAATCGGCGCGAATGGGAGGAGGAAGGGGGATGTCCTCTTCCACGACTTGTTGGACGAGGAGGCGCGTGAGGTGGACGTTGCGGCTGTCCTGCTGGAGGTACTGCATGAACGAGAGCAGTGTCTTACTACGAGGAGGGGGGTAGGAGTGGGTGGCCTTGACCTTGCGTGCAGAGCTGTATACAATTTCCACGAGCTCGGGTAGCTTTGTATGACTTGCCGCGTCGTAGAACGCTTGGAGGACAGATTCGGACACAGCGAAGTCGCTTGTACGCTGGAAGAGAATGATGAAAGTGGACGCAGCTGTTCTGAGGTCTCCTTCGTGAGGGTCGTTCAGCGTAATGGCAACCCAGTCTTCAATAAGTTGGGCGAGTGGATGCGATATGACCTTGCGAGCAGACACCTCAGGCATGAGAAGCTCAGAGGCACGCGCACTCCACCCATGCGCCAGACAAGTACGGACGAGGACAGAGAGGACGATGTAGACGTAGTCCTTGGAAGACAGGTCGGTCGCGTTGATCGCGTTGTGGTTGATATGTTCGCCCGCGACGAGCTGTGCAAGGAGGGCGGACGCTTCGGACTGCTTGCCATCCTGTGCAAGAGCCAGGATGCCGCGGAACGTCGCCCAGAGAACGCGAGGGACGAGGACCCCGGAGCTTGACTCCTCCCAAAGGCCACGGGGTATGTCTTCCGACGGAACAGGCTTGTCAGGCAACGCCTCGGTAAGCCATGGGGCAAGCATGCCAAAAATCTCTCCATCCACTGTCCTATCTGGGGGATAAGCAGCAATAGCACGAGCAATAATGACCCGAGATTGCTCAGGGACGAAGCGCAACCCGTCGTGCGACTCAAGCGTGCGCAGAAGCTGGAGGATCTGACTCTTTGTGATTGCCCGCGCCATCCCGAGTTTCCTGAGCAGGATGACGATGATGAACCGTCCCCTGAGGGTGTTCTGGCGTTCGCAGATACCGATCGCATCCTGGACGAGGTCGGGGATGACGTCTGGTCCTGCCCAACGGCCCTTGACTGCGTCGCGAACGACGAGTTCGAAGCGGTCGGTAGTCAGCTGCTTGAGGCCAGAGAGACCATGCTTGCGGAGAAAGATGTAGTTGGATATGGGTCGTTGGCTGAACTCGTGGTCGGACATATGTGATATGGATGACAGTCGTCCCCCCTCGTGGGCTGAGCGATGGTCTGTATTGGGAAGCGTTTCAGACGCGGGTGTGGCGGTTGTTGGAGCGTTCGCGCTGGGGGTGGTCGTCGGGTCGGTTGGTGCATCCTGGACGACAGTACTTGAGCTGGCGGGGCGAGCATGGTGACGGGAGGGTGTTTCGGGAACAGGAATACGGGAAGCGTGTCGTTGGGCAAGGAGGTTGGAGAAGTGGCGCTGTGCGGGTGCTCGCAGGAGTTGGTGGCGACAAAAGAACATAAAGTCAACTAATTCCAGGCGAACGGGCGACCGTTCATCAATTCAGCAAGGCCTGTATGCATCAGTATCCGAACTGAGACGCACCTCATGCCGCAAATCCGCTCCGCAACTTTTCGGCCTCGCCGATAGAATACCAAGGACACGGCGTGGCGAGGCGGAGTCCCAGGAGGTCTGTAAGTTTTCACGCACGAGCGACAGAGAAGAGCTGCACACTGTCTGCCCAGGCGCCGACGTCAGCAAAGCCTCCGTGACGAACGCGTCACACCGCGCCAGTCACCCTCCGGCAGTTCCCGGTCCGAGTCGACTCGCGATCGGACCTCAGGCCTCAGGCTCGTCAGTTGACCGCGTTCGCGAGCTCGAAGTTGATGCCGACGTCCACCATCTCAGACCACCGACGTATTCTCCTTACCCTGAAATACTCATATTCTTCGGAGTATGATACTCTCGGCACCGACACCGTACGCGTATCATCAAAGCGTTCGTGTGCGTTCGTATTTCTTTTTACTGAAATTCACCCCAATATCGTCAGGTCAGATTCGTCGACTCCTTTAGGTGTTTTGTGCTGTCATTTCTCGCGACCACCGTCGTGGATCCAGCACCCTCGGGCATCAATACGGACTCTGTAAAGTATCCTTTACAACCGACTACCTCTTCCCCCTCCCTGACCGCCGCTCAACCGTCCGTGCGTCGCGCTACCGCCAGATGTAGCTAATCCTCGGATAATCATGAGGTCATCAGTTTCATCTGATTACCTATTCCAAGTAGTCTACCTTCTAAAGCTCCCGCCCCAAGTTAGTTTACTGACCAGTGCTTCTCCCATTCAGTCATCACGAAGTACACTTACCATCTTCGACCGGTTACATGCATTGACTCGTAGAGTCCTTGTGAACCACGCTCTGTGACATGGGAAACACAAGGATGAACGAGCCCCATATCGACCGCTGCGGCGGCCCCGTCGTGTCGACACTGGGAATGGAAAACGCATCGCCCTGATCGGCAGCAATGTCGAGCTCACCTCGTCTGCATGCGCCCCAGTTGCCGTAAGCCCGTGTCCATGTCGATAAGTGCACCCCAGCCAGGAAGCTCGCGCTCGGCTAACGCCACTTCTCCGAGCATTAGCATCCTTTGCGACAGACCGGCCTAGCCGTATATATCCCGAGCCAATCTCATCTCTGTCCCCGTTCTACGGACTCGCGCCGGTTCCGCGGATGGAACGTTCCCCTGACCAGTCCAACGTGCCTGCTGACTTTCCTGGCACACGGCAATCTACGTCTTGCGGATGATGCTCGGGAGCATCATGGCCTCAGCACGGAAGAACTGGACGTTCAGTGTTCAGCGTTCAGCGCCCCGTCCTCCACTGTAAGTGGTCTCATCCCCCGCTCTCGCGCCCGTTAACCATAAGGCACTGTCTTTAGCTCAAGCTCTCAAGCTCTGTTCCTGCTCCAAGAGCGTACCTGGTAGCGTAATAAAATAGCTGCGAATGGGGGCCTGTGTAGCCAAACCTTACCTTCCGCTATTTTCCGACTGAATGGTAGCTTTGCAGCGCCGACCCACGCCCGCTCGGGATACAATACTCAAGAAACCGCGCTAGGCCAATCTCGCACTCGGAGGTTGTTCGATCGTTACCGGCGTGACCCCTGATCCTGAGGCTGGAAGTCGCCGGACTCGGTGGTTACCACCAGCTGTGGGAGTGGAGCGTGGATTCCGCACAAGACAAGGAGATCGATGCTCGAAGTCCCGATCAGTCCTTGAGGTGTGACTCGGCATCTCGATGATATCCTGACCTACAGGACCGGTGTTGACGAGATCATGGGATGCCATTCCATTCACGGATTCACGGGTTCCGAACGCCAACTACGAAGATTAAACCTCGGATATACCAGGCGGATAAATCTTCGTTTGGCACGGGTCGGACATATGGTCGATGGCCTGTGATATCACGTCCCGTAGGCGAACTTAAAAACACTCTCTATTGCGCTAATCTCACGTGTCATTTTACGAATCTGGCGCTGCGTACGGATCGCAAAAGGACGGGCGACTTTCTTGGACTCTTTCCATTTCTGGAACGACACCGTCGCGCGGCATTTTGCGGTGTGAGCGCTAGTCCACCGTCCAGTCGCCGGCGCTGGTCGGAGTCCTCTTCCGATGAGACAACGTTAACCTTAGCTTCCGAAGACAGAGCATAGCTACTTTTAATCATCCCCGGACGCTTTCCTGGCTCTCGCACCGGTCACGATGGTGAATCCGACTCTCACGACAGAACAACAGGCTGGCCTGATGGCTTTTTACGAGCCGCCACGTAACATGTGAGTCCTTCACAAATGCCGGGGTTCAAACAGATTAACAGAAGAACCCTGGAAGAACCTTAAGGTGTGTAGGAAGCGTTGAGACATATTACGTGGCCCAGACGGTTCTGACAAATCCTTTAGGAACAAGGTACAACAGGAACTAGCCAATAAAACGTGGACAAGACAACCTTCAAGGAACCGCCGAGGAGAAGCAGACCACTGCTCAAACTCTAGCTCGCGCATCACCTCGAGGCGGCTCGGAATTACCAGGTTGCACCCTGCCCGTAATCTCATACGGCTCCACGCAGCGGTGGCCCGGCCTCTCCGTAAGACCATCGTTCAGAGGAACCAGGTATGTTCCGCAGCCATATGTCTGGATTAACATAGCCGACCGCCGGCATAGTCCTCAGCCGAGCACGCGAGGCGAGGCACATCGAATGCAGGGACGAAGGTCGAAGAACGCACCCATGCAGCGTCCAGATGAGCTGCCTCACTGCCTGTTGGCGGGAAATGCGGCGCGGGTCTCGATTGTACAGGCTCTCAGTAACTTCCTCGACCTGACCGATTGGGTCACCATGCGGCGAGGATGCGGTCAGATCGCTATTGAGGCCAGGCCAGAATGCCAAGTTACTACGGCAAGCTAGAGACCGAGTTCCACCCCGTTACCGATTTGGCTCAGGCCGACGCTGTGACGAAACCCTCCCCTGAGTGCGATAGTCGGCTTTTGGAAAACAAAACAAGCCGACCATGTCTACCGCCGACAGTTCAGATGGAATTCATCCTCAGCACAGTTTCGTCAGTGAGAGCGCCGCTTCACTGGAACCCCTGGTAAAATTAAAATCAGGCCCCGTGTCGAAGTATCCGGCGGCCGCCCCCTCGATTGTATGTATGTGGCTATCTCAATCTCGGTAGAGACGACAAGGAGGTTTACTGTCGCTTACGGATGTCGCTACGGATGCCAAGTCCACGACAATTTGATCGTTCCTGTGCACTCTAAATGAAATAACATTCAGTCAAGCCGGCGGCAGACAAACAAGCGTGCGTATTGGTTGCGACAGTCACCGCGACCATGCGCGCAGCGTACGTATACTTATCTCCAGCCGGGCTCAAACATCTTGACTATAGATTGTATATTGCTGCTGACAACGCCTGATTGCGACACGGCGGACATCGACTCAGCGGTATTCGGTGAACAGCCCGAAATCATGTCAGGCCGTCGGCATTGCAGACACCTCATTTTCCATAATGTGAGGTTGTTGCCGATATCTTTGACCCAGAACTTCTTTCTGTTGTAGATGGAAATGTTGCTTAATATACCAGAAGAACTTCTCAATGTTACGGAACGTCAATCTCAAATTTGGAAAAAGCTTCATGATGCTGAGACGATGGAAGTGACACGGGAACTATAACGATGCGCTCAGCAACAATTGTCATTCATGCACGGGTCTCGACTAATTCTCCATGAGGGGTTTGTCGCTAGTCAGGTTCTCTTCCGCATGTTAGAAGCAATGGGGGTACATCAGCATTGCAAGCAATATTCATCCCCATTTCACTGTGGTCCAGGTGTGGCCAGATACGTTATTCTGATCTACATGCTGTGACAGCAACCATCATGGAGCAATTTCTCAACGTGGTGAGTACCCAACGGGTATCAGGGATACCTTGGGCTAAACGGCGTAGGTAGTAACGGGCCGCCCAGCCATGGGTGGTTAAACAGAGAGACCGGCCGACCGCAGTTTTGCTGCAGGTAGACCGGCATCGACGCAGCGAGGATGTTGCAACCTGTTGCAACCTACCCGACAATTCTAAGAAGACTGAAATAAGCTGACAGAGCATGTAACGGTTCATGGACGGTCTGGGTGTTCGTCTAGCATTCCGATGCACGATGCTGGAACAACGGGAATGAGGAACGCATGGGGTTAACGCGTACCTTTGAGCTCCCACAGCGCTTCAGGTCTCGTCTTCAAGGACTACAGGTAAACTACACTGCCTTCGCCAGCGGAATGCCGCGGAAGCCACATTCCTGGGAGCGAGAAAAGAAGTTCGCAGCTGGTACTGGAGATAGGCCTACACCACCAACTTGAAGACAAAGTGGCGGTAAGAACATTGTGACTGGTAAACAGGGAAGGTGGGCATACGTGTAAAATTCCTTTCGACCATTACCGAGCGCTCTATCGAGCCATCCTGATGGTTCCCTGGCTCTGAGGAGGCCTGTGCAGAGAGATAAGTATCGGCAGGACCCCTCAAAATGGCATTGTCATTGAATAGTAATTGGGCGGCCCGCCGCGAGCATCATGGAGACAACGAGATAGTATAGAGGCCAGAAAGGTGGTGTCGGAAGGGACTCGTTGGTGAGATCTGCCTCTCTTGGAGAGCGAAGCTAAGGTTGAAGGGATTCGTCACAAACTTTCACCAACCTCAACGGTCGCTGCGCGCTTGGGACACACTGGGCGCTAGACCTCCACTGTGCGCGTGTCCACTGCTGTGCGCAACGAAGCAACGTAACTTGCACACTCCTCTTTCCTTTCCTTTTTGTCCTCTCACTGGGTTGGACTGTATCTGGGATTCTCGCTTTGGGTACACTGGGAAAGCCACCGTTTCCGCGGCAAGATGGGCGCAGGACAGTCGACAGCATCGCAGCTCCCTCCACGAGCCCTCCACGTCCTCCGTGTCACCCCCTCCTCGCCCGCGTCGCAAACAACCATCGAGCCTTACTTTGACTTCGTTGTCGGCTATAAGGGCGACGCTCTCGATGCCTACAATACCATCGACGCCTCCGAGCTTGAGCGGATAGTCGAGAGTCACGAGGGCTTCACCATCAACCTTCTCGTCTGGAATAGCAAGTCCCAGGAGACCCGCAGTGCGTCTACCGCCTTTCTCTGCCATTTGCGCCTTCTAATTTACACGTCTATCTTTTACTTCTCAGCTGTACCGATAACACCTTCGCGTGACTGGTCCTCACCACATGCGAACCTGCCGGATCCACAGGAGCCGGAGGCTACCGAGCGGAAACCGTCCCTGCTCGGGCTGAGCATGCGCATCTGCCAGCCGGAATTCGCCATGGATAACGTGTGGCACGTTCTCGACGTCCTCGAAGGCAGCCCCGCTGAAAGCGCGGGGCTTGTCCCATATGGCGACTGGATTATCGGGTGGTCTGGTGGTGTGCTCAGTGCCGAGGGCGACTTCTATGACGTTGTCGAGGCAGTGCGTCATTTTTCCCTGATATGCTCCCTCTCCTCCTCTTTACCCCTTCCTTTGCCAAGTCCATTTCATTTCCGTCGCGTGCATATGGTCAGAATACCGTCGCTCACACGTCTTTACGACATTTCGCAGCATATCGAGAAGCCCCTGCAGGTGTATGTCTATTCTTACGACTTTGAGTGAGTGTTGTGCCTGGTGTTGTGTTCTTTCCGCGTCATTGCCCTGTCTAACACCGTTTACAACAATGTTTTAGCACCATTCGTGAAGTTGTCTTAATCCCAAATCGTCACTGGGGCGGCGAAGGTTTGTTGGGCTGCGTCTTCGGGTATGTTTCCCCCTGTTCCTAAAACGTCCCTCATTGACGTTCACCCTATCCTCGATCATAGATTCGGACTGCTACACCGCATACCCCCGCTCCCCGCGGACCGCGAACCTGGTGCGATTCCCCCAGAGCTAGCGGAGGATGACGAGGACGACTACGAGGAGCACCAGTTGTTCGTGCCTGCCGATCTGCCCGGGGCCGCGGAAACCCCAGAAGAGTTCGAGGAACGCGTGCAGTGGGAGCGGGAGGAGTGGGAGCGGGTGCAGTCATATGGCCATAACTATGTGCATGACCATGACGCTGCCTATCAAACTTCTTCTGCGTATCCCGGGCGGGCCGGTGTGCTTGGACACGGACACGGCCATGGGCACGAATACCCCGCGCAAAGGCAAGGACAGGGCTACGAAGCGGAGAGCAGCAGCAGCGCATCTGCATCAGAGGTGGAGGTGGAGACACCTCGTCTGCCCCATTCACACCAGCAAGGGGGTCGTCGCCATGAACATGCCCATGCCCATGATCACCACGGCCATGACCACCATGACCACCACCACGATCACAACCACACTCATCCACACGACGAGCACAATGACAGCCGCCACGATCACCACCATGAAAATGACCATGGACACTCTCCGCACCCACCGAACGTCCCGGCCCCGGTGGCCCAAACCCAGCTGCAAACCCCCGTCGCACCGGTCCCCCGCACCCCACAACCCGTCCGGTCGTCGTCCGGCTCGATCTCAAACGCAAACGCAAGCGCCCTCGCAGGCCCGCGCTCCTCGACGCCGACGCCCGCACGCCCGTTCGGAGGGGTGGCATACATGAACGGTGATTCGTCGCGCCACTCCTGAACGTGTATGAGCTGCGCACTCAACGCCCCCCTCTCTTCTCTTCGTTGCACGCTCACCCCGCTCCCGCCAACTACCAACCACCAACCACCAAACTGAAATTGTCAAAACGTGAACGTGAACGTCGGGCACGGACGCGGATGCGGATGCGAAGGCCTCAACTTGGGGCGCAGCATGAGCCCGCGCGCACCTTCGTGGATGGGCGTGGGCGTGCACTCCCCGTCCCGTCCGTCCCCGGACTCGCCCGTGCGGAGGGCGAGCTGGGCCCGCGCGGCGGTGGGACCGGCGGGAGGCCATGACGACAACAACGACAACGATGACGACGACGACGACGACGACGACGATGACGACGGCGACTTGGATGACGCGACGACGGAGATGACGGACGCGACGGACGCGACCTCGACTTCCCAGGGCAGTCTCACGAGCGTCGACTAAGTGTCCCAGCTTTCAACCTTCAGCTTCAACCCTTCACATACTAAGTAGCTCCCATCGCTTTCGCTCTCGATCTTTTCACCGCCGTCAGTTACGCTGCCGTGTCGACCTGTTCCAGACTTTGGATCTCGGAAAAATTGGGTTTCGATGTACATATGTGTGGGCCCCATGTTGCCAGAGGATATTCAAGCAGGCCATACACCGCGTTTAAAGCAATATTTGCCTTGCTTGTAAGTAGTCATGATTGTCACTGAAGCTCGGCTGTTGGGGGTTCGAAAGCTCAAGCTCGGGCCATCATGGCGAGGCCAGTGCCTGAGGGACGGGGACGTTGAAACCTCGATTGAGCAGCCGCGGCGACCACTGTACAGCAGTGCGGGCAGATCAGCCGCATTGAGATTCCTTCCATTTGCCCCCATCCGAGCTCTGGCGATCTCCCTCGGACACCTCGTGGGGGCCCCACCCATGTAAACAGTAAGATACCGAACGGCGAGAGAGCGGAGAGAGAAGGGGCGGCGTTGAAGGCGCCAACGCCCGCGGCAGCGCCGCGAGTGAGGAAGTCCACGTCCACTCTACATTCGCAGCTAGCCGCGGCCAGCTACGTGCTTTGGGGGTGATCCCGCCGACGTCAGTCGCACAGGTGCCCTCGAGGAGCATGCGAAGGAAACAGCGAGATGAAGCACTGATGACTTCCAGCGAAGCAAGATAACGCACTACTCGTACACTGTACACTCCCAAGATACCCCACCCCCCAGGGCCCCAATACATCCTCCGCAGCATCCGCCCGGTTCCCGTACTGTGTGTAGAGCAACCCTCCAACAAAAATATATCAACCGCGGCGGCATGCTTCACCCAATCACTGTTCATTCATGCGCGACCTGCCGCTTCGCCGTCGCCCTTTTTGTCGTCGGCGATGAGGTTCTGGATGATCGTGGGCCAGACTACGCGCGAGCGGAGCGGTCGAAGTTCATGCACGTAAGGCTACATCACACAACCATGAGTGAGAACGAAGACGGCGCACCTTCTTCGAACCCGGGGAACCGCCCGAGCCGGAGCTGCTGCCCGATGTTGAGCAGCGGGCCTTTGCGGACGTCGAGCCAGTGCTCGAACATGTAGTCCACTTCGACCTGCCAAGCGCCATGCCGCCATACCACCACCACCATGAGTAACTGTGATGAGCCTGTGCAACGAAAGAGAAGCGGGCATACCTTGCGGACATCCTCGAACGCGGCCGAGAAGGCGGAGAACGCCTCATGCATGACGTTGTCCACAGTCAGCGATCGAACGATGTGCTGGAACGCACGGTCCTTCAGGTCCTGCAGCTCAAGCTCTGCGGAGCGACACGTCAAGGTTAGCAGCACATGGAGGCGTGGCAGGACCGGGTACTCACTATCCGCCAGGCGGTACACCGACTTCGCGCTGGGGGGCCGCGGCCGGCCGGGGTTGTTCCGCTCCCAGTCTGCCATCCAGTCCTTACGCGACCGCAAGGCCGCCGCGTCCAACGACTGCTGTCCGCCGTTCACGCGCGCGAACGCGGGCGGCTGGTTCTCGGACGCGAGCGCGGCGGGGGTCGAGACGACGGACGTCGCGTGCGCGGCTCCCGGCGGAGACGGCGAGGCCCCGAGGAACGTCGAGGAGAGCGGCGAGAAGGTGATCGTGTCGGTGTAGATCTGTGTGTTCAGCGGGGGCGCATATAGTCAACATACGTAGACGCATAGGAAAGATAAACGGAGGACTGAGACGAACGTAGTAAAGCACCGCGCGGTACGTGGCATACGCGACGTCCTTCACGACCACCTGCGCCTTCTTCGGGCCTGGCACTTCGGGCTGTGGTCTGCTCTGGACGGGGAGGATCACCACCGACCTTACGGGCGAGGAAGGCACCTGCGTCTCCTGTTCGAGTGCCATGTCCCTGCTCCGTGGGGTGGATGGATGGCTCAGCTTCGGTCGCGTGTTCCGCGCAGACTGGTCCTGGTCCTGGTCCTGGTCCTGGTCCTGTTCATCGGCAGCGTCTAGTCCCAGCACGTTATGAGTCTCTGAACTCTCGTCGTCGCCCACGGACGCCCTCTTGTTGCTGTTGCTGTTGCTTGATGGATCACCCCCGACTGCGCTGGTTGATGTGCTAGGTAGCGCGTCTTCGTTGGGTGGTGGACCTGAGACGGCGTCTTGAGCGTCGGAGTCGTCGATAGGGAAGTCATTGTCGTTATCGAGCATGTCGTCATCTTCGAAGTCCGAGTCGTCGAATTGTTGGGCGAACGCCCCAGCGTCGGAAACGCTGGCGTCATCTGGTGAGGTTGGCTCGAGACCAAGGTCGATGTCGGAGGCGCTTTCTGCAAAGCCGGAACCGAACACTGATAGCGAACAGGTATGAGAATGAAGCACAAGATGGAGGAAGCTAGGGATACCAACTAGCGTCAAAGTAGTCGACTCTCTGAAGGAGCCGACGGGCTGCGTATATTCTCCGTGGTGAGGTTTTTCCACGTTGGGGTAAGACGAACTCGACGTCGGAATACAGAGGGCTGCGTATATGCTGAAAATAATGATCGGATGGAAATGTCTGAAGCACTCACTCGTCTAGCATGGCACCCATCGAATCTAGAAGATCTCTAGGTACAGGGTACCGCGGAATGGGAGGCACGGGTGCTGGGCTCGCTGGCGAGGATGTGATAGTGCATATTATTATGAATGCATCTTGCGATTTGACTGACGTAGGCTGGTAATACACAGCGTCCCTCCGAGCGAATTGGGCCCATCCCCAGTTTTGCGCCTACAGGATACGTTACTTTTGTCAACTGTGAGGCTCCTGCAAGACTTACGCCAGGGTAGTGGAATGAGTGGTCATGGGCCTCCTTCAAGTTAAATTGCATGGTCTTCGATGCACTGGCAACGTCGATCAGCGAAGACGTAGCGGATAAATAGGATCAGGCTTACTTGCGGATCTCGAAGCCGAAGTTAAAGAGACCCTCGCGAGACCATCTACGATAACTTTGTGAATGAAACACAGACCTCGGTAAGCCTTGCACTCACTTGCCATTCACCGAGATATCTTTCTCGGCTGCTGTTGGCTGTATCGAATGTATGCGATCTCAGCGACTGTGTGACGGGGGAGACAGCGGCCGAACATCAACCGACCTCGCAGGCGAGATACAAGCTAACAAAGGTCTGACCGTCTGTGCCAACGTTTCCCGAGTTCGCATAGAACAAGATCTGAGGTAGCATTCAATCTCACGTCTGTTCGGCCTCGCATCGCGCACGGCGGACTAACTTGCCATCGACCATCCCCGAACCTGGGCGACTTTGTGACCTTGGACTTGGCTTCTCCTTTGCTGAGGGTGGCGTCAACGCCGACCTGGAACATACACAGACACATATAGACCGCGAACTTACCTGTTTTCGAACAGATTTTTCAGGTTGCGGAGCGTCCATTCAAAACGGATCGTCGTGCTCTCCTTAGCATCGGCGGCGGCGGCGTCCTGTTTGATCGTCGACATGATGCTGTGCAGCCCCCGCACCGCGCAAGGACGTTTTCAGATGTGATCCAATCGGATGATGTGCAGACTGTGGGGCACTTGTGGGGTTTGGTGGTTTCGCTGGCCAGGATGGCTAGTGGCGCCGGCGACGTGGTGGTCGTCCTCAAGGAGCTCGACGCCGGATGTAGCGCGATCGAGATACATGTCGCACGGAAGCACGGTCCGATAGCACCGATCCGGGCCTAAAGCTCAAGCCTTGAGTCGTCGCCGCCGACGGTGTTAACGGGCTTGCCGTCGAATGTACACAAAAACACCATACCAGAGCACGTTACAATCAACCCGATCGTTATTCCTTAACCGCCCATTCAAAGAGTACAACACGAGCGTCAAGTCTACGAGAAGGTAAGGTACGAGAGCCGATACCACTTCATCCGAATTCTTTCGATTTTCCACATTTTCGTAGAGACGAGAGAGATCGAGGAGACAGAAATTTTGAAAGACGATAAGGAGAAAGAGCGAGAGAGAGGAGATATCCGGCGTAGCAACAGGGCTACTGGCCGGGGGCGGTGGTCGAGGGAATGTTCCAGGACGCCCGGCCGAAGCGTCCAACATTCCAACGCGCCACCGTTAGGACCTTGCGGCGGTCCACAAGGGCAGGCCGACTTCCGAGGATCTGATGAACGGCGACGTTCGTTCAGCAAGGAGGACGAAGTTATGATGATCTCAAGCACGACTCACCTTCTGAGCGCATGCAAGTCGCCCGTAGGAGAACGCTGAGTTCGGCCGCTCCCTGCGACATCGTACTCGCGACGGACAAGAGACCCTGTCACCAAGTCAGCGAGGGCGCAGGCACGACCGCTCACGGGTAACTTACCTGTCCAGGACCGAGGCCCTCGGCTCGGAAAAGTGGCCGTCGCCGCCCGAAGAGAAGAAGATGCAAGTGTGGGGTTTTCCGTTTTCCGGTGTTTTCTGGGGTTTTGCGTTTTCCGGCGTTGTGGATTTTGCGTTTTCTGGTGTCTCGGTAGATGGGCTTTGCGTTTTCTGGTGTTTTGGGGGTTCCGCGTTATCTGGTGTTTTTGCTGGAGGGGTTTTGCGCGTTATCTGGTGTTTTTGCTGGAGGGGTGCTGCGCGTTTTCCGGTGTTTTTGCTCGAGGGGTTTCGTGGGTTTTCCGATGTTTTCGTCCAGGGGTTTTGCGCGTTTTCTGGTGTTTTTGGTTGGGCGGGGGGAAGTACGATGGGAGGACGACGTTCGCGACGAGCCAGGGAACGATGAAGTTGCCAGCAGATCGAGGCGGGCGAGTGGCGGGTGGCGGAGGGCTGTCGAGGCCGTGAAACATGAGTCGTCCGAGATTGTGGGGTTGAGTGGGTTTTCTGAGGAATAGCGCAGCGCGTTGCCATGGACGAGCCCAGTCAGAGAGAGCCGCAGCGCAAGTATGGGCGAGGAGGGCCGCTTGCAGGCCATGCGAACGTCCCGAGAGCCTTGTCCCAAGGTCTAGATGAGCCCAGCGCCGGAGATGCAGCCCTGAGCGAAGCGGGGAGAGAGGCAAGCGAGGTCACTGATCAAGTCCACCAAGCACGAGACGGTCGTCTACGGCATCAGATGTCCGCGGAGGAGCAGCGAACTTCGGAGCGCGACGAGTGGAGGAGGTCATCGAGTCTTGAGCCCGAGGCACCGTCTGATCAGGGAGGCAGCGCCGGAAGTAGCACGAGGAAGAGAGGTACGAGGACGGGGAGCGGAGGCGGAACTGCTAGCAGGGGACGGGGCGTGGCGGCGAAGGTTCGGGAGGCGAAGACGGATCTGAGGATGGCGCGCTCGAGGGGAGGAGGCATGAGAACTGGAGGCGACGGACAGGACACTATCTGTATCGTAGTCCTCGGGATGGGAAACGACGTCGAACCCGAGGTCGTCTTCCTGTTCGTCAATGTCTCCCGCGGGAGCGTCGAAGGGAACGCGCCCCTTGCCCTTGTCAGAGCGGGAGATAGGGCAGTGCCAGGAATCATCGTCTTCGTCGCTGCTAGGCCGGATAGTGCCGGACCCAGTATCCTCGTCGTCCTCGCTAACGCTCGTTGCCGCAGTAGACAGGGCATCCTCGTCGGCAGGACCCGTAACGCAGGCCAAGACTCTGTCCTCGCGGTTGTCCGAGTCCGAGTCCTCGATGGCAGTAGCAGCAGAAGTCACCGGAGTGAAGCACGTAGCCGCAAGTTGGTCCTCGTCGTCGGCAGCAAGCAGAACAAGCGCACCCAGAGAAGTGAGATCGTGACTAGGCCCGCAGTGGTACAACTCGTGGCTCGAGAGAACGACCGGGAGCGGGCTCTCGCCCTCGTACACCTCGAAGCCGAGCTCCCCGTCTTCGCCCGTGCAAGGGATGATGCCAAGTTCCTGCACGCAGCCTCGGCTCCAGTTCGCCCAGAAAGAGTCTCTTCCGCGCTGCTTGAGGTCCCGAGACACCGGACACGACGACGACGGCAGAGCACCACTGCTAGATTGAACGGCGTCTGCAGAGCTGCTCGTGTCGCTGCCGTGCGGGCGGCGGGACAGCGCATCCGGGTACCGGAAGTGGGAAGGCAGAACGATGGCGACTGCAGCAGGGAGCTTGGGAGCGGTCTCGGGAGACTGTCCGGGCTTCACACCGTAGATGCTCAGCGTGTCCTCGAGAGCCTCTTGGTATTCGGCGCTGGACGTGATGGCGTGCGCAGAGCGGGAGTCGACGAGATCATTGGCGATCAGCTGCACTTCGACGTTCCGGACGTCGTGCGTGGGGAGTGCCTCATAGAGCTCGTAGATCTCCATAGCTTCGTCCTCGCTGCCAGAACGGTCTTCGTCGCGGGGGTGTTGAGCATAGAACGCGTTCGTGCATCGCTGCACGAACGCAGCGAAGACCGAGGGAGAGGCCGCAAGGCTAGACGACGGCTTCTCCTGGCCGCTCTCTTGAACCGGGGGCTCTGATGCAGGTGCGTCACTGGGAGCCTGGTCGACGTGACTGTCCTCCTTGTAAGGGCTGGAAGGGTGGCTGGGATGGGGAAGCGAAACCTGAGGGAGCCCGTAGGGAGGCTCGCCATCGAACGGGCAGCTGGAAGTCACCGTCGAAGCTCTGAGGAGCAGAGCAGACTGTTGACCGGTATGCGGCATGTAAACCTCCTGAAGCCGTTAGTTCAGATTGATTCACATGATAGAGAAGTCGAACGCACCTCTTCAGACTCAGCCTCGATGATGATCTGCTTGCGTGGCGACGTACAGATGGCCGTGGCATTCGACGCGAGCACTGGCGTCGAAGGCGATACCTCAACCTGCTCCTCCTTGACAAGAGGAGCTGCGCCAGAGGATGCATCGAGAGGAACCTCTTGCTCTGCTGACTCGAGAGAGCGAACATCTGCGGGGTCTTCAACCGTCAAGTAGGAGACGACCGAGTCACTCTCCCTCAAGGACGAAGGGTAGAAGAGGACTTCGGAGGTGTGTCGTATGCTCAACCTGGCGAAGGACTCGGTGAGACTGCAGATATTAGGATCATCTGACGTAGGCGAGTAGTCGAACCCGAGGAACGGCTCGCTCTCGACCCTGACGTTCACAAGAGCAGCTAGAAGAACGAGCGTCAACAAACGAGAATGGCGATAAACACCAGGAGGAGCTCACCGTCGTCCGAGGCGACAGACTCGCTCTTCACAATAACCGGAGTCGGCGCAGACGCTGGCGGCTGACGGTACCACACCTCGGGATCGCGCACCATGGCGCGGAGTTCCCGCCACAGCGCAAGGGCCTCGGCGTCCTCCTCGTCCTCCTCGTCCTCGTCCTCTTCCTCGTTGAAAACGAGGCTCGTCTCCGTGGGCTCCACCTTTACCGGAATGTTGGCCTTCCGGGAAGGTTGCAGAGGCTGCGTGACTGCCGTGACCTGGTTGCCTTCCTCCATCTTGATGTCCTTCTCGACGTGTTGGCTCCGCGCCTCGCGAACCTGGGATTTGCCAGCCACCGCGCACCGAGCGAGGCTGAAGGGCCGGATGACAGACGCGGCGTGAGGAAGCCCCGTGTGCTGCAACTCCGAGGACTCGTCCATCTCGACGTCACAGCCGGACACACGGGGAGAACAGAGAGGACTCGTCGGACGGCGTTGAACGGTGACGGGAGGCCCCGGAGCCTGGGAGACAGTTTGCACCTGAGGCGGCTGGGGGTTTTCGGGCGGCGCGCAATTCATGAACTGGTACTCTTCGGCGATCTCGTCGAGGAAGCTGATGGCGTCTTGGGTAGATTCTTGCTTGACTTGAACCTCGCGAGCCTTCCTGCCCTCGGGCTCGGGTGCGGGCTTCACCGTCGTGATGATGGGCTTCTCCTCGTCGTCGCTGTCGTCGCCGCCAAACAAGGGTGCTGGGGTCGCCGGTTCTTGCGGTTCGGGCGCAGTGGCTTTGGTCGTCGTGGGACCTGGGCCTGGCGCGGGCTCACCTTCGTGCCACCTGTGTAGGCCGGCCAGATCCTCCTCGCTACGGGACTCGATGCGGACTCGTGGGCTCGCGGGCACGCGCTGGATAATCTGAGGAGAAGCCACAGCCGCGAAGGCGGAGAAGGAGGAGAACTCGGGGCCTGAAGGGCGGCGGAGAGGTTCGACGATACGGGCACGCAGGTCGTTCTGATACTCCTCACGCATGGTCACGTCCTCGTCGGCCCTCTTCCAGAACGGAACGATTGGAGACCGCGGAGGAGCCCGTCGAGGAGGAACGCGCCATAGGAATGGAGCAGCGACAGCGGGTTGAAGAGAGGGGACGACCTGAGGACTGTCGACCCGGCATGGAGTTCTGAGGAAGATGGCGCTCTCGTCACCGGCTTCCGACTTGACTCTGTGTTGCGGGATAGGACGTAGCTGGACCGGGGATGTCGCCTTGCATGTAGGAACGGGGCTGGGCGGAACGCCGGTTTGCGACTGTTGACCAAGGAGAACGAGGTTGTCGATGCTCTGTGGCTCAGACTTGATGGGGAGTGGGAATGCCGGGGCCAGGTTGCTCAGTCGAGGTTCTTCACTCTCGATGCGGACGCGAACACTCGAAGCTGAGACCGGGGGCTGCGCGCTAGGAAGGGGAGAGTCCGCGAAGAATGATGGCCGGTGCGAGAGGACCTGCACACTGGGACTAGCGGGCGGCTGTGTTCCAGGTCGCGATGGGGGACTCGCGAACAGAACACTGGGATCCAGCTCGTCGTACTCAACCTTCACCCAAATGTCTGAGTCGGCCGCGACTGCTCGTGACAAAGGATGTTAACGTCGAGGTCAAACATTAAGGCAGAGGTCGTAGCATTACCTTCGCCGGGGCTTGGGTAGCCGAGCTCCAGACGGTCAGCAGAGAGTGTGGACGTTGACTGCCAGTCGGCGATGCGCGTGATAGCCTATACGCGTCGTCAGGATAATATGGCTGACGGACAGACCATTGAACTCACCTCAGCACTTTCCTCCTCAGTGCGAACACACTGTCTCACACCAGACCAAGTCGGACGTGACCTGTGTCGAGGCCGACGGCGGATGTTGACCAGGAACTGAGGTGTGGCTGACCTGACCTCAGTCGGGTCGACTCCCGACCAGACGCGCCGCCGATGCCGTGCCGCGTCCTCGAGGTCGTCGACGGCAACGCGCTTTCCCCGGGCCTTGTTGCTGCGCTGGGACCCGTCGTCTTCGTCGTCGAACTCGAAGGGCGGTGTTGCCTGGTCCGTGAGTCGTGCCTCCGAGAGTGCGACTTCCCGTGCACGGCGGCGGCTACGGAATTTTCGATCCGCGGAGACAAAGTAAGTGTACTCGGACCTCGAAGCGAAGACGCGACCTCTCCCCAGACGAGCTGCTGTTAAAGGTGAGGCAACGTAACGCCCTTTAAGGCCATCAGGGTAGTGTTCGAGAAAGTAGGGCGGGAGGCAGTAAGGCAGCATGGCGAAGAGGTCGTATGTACTAGGAGTGGAGGAGTTCACAAGGAAAACAGCTCCTCGCGTTCCCAACATTATAAGATCAAGAGGCTGACAAGGAAGCAATGTTCGCCTCCGTGTCAGCCTCAGAGCCGCTCAGTCGGGATACGAGCAGCAGACCTAGACTGCTGACACTGTTGCGTTATCAGTCCGGACTATAATATTGAAGAAACTTTGAGAACTCACAAGGGAGGATAACTGGTGTTCTCGAGCAGAGGAGAACACATATGTGCGCCCGTCTGATGGTCGCAGTCCCGGTACTGACTGGGGAGACTGGGGAGAATGGTGTCCTTCTAGTACAAGAGATCGTCATGACGAGGTCCTGACAGCGGAGGTGATAGCAGCAGGAGCGAGGAGAGAGACATGGAGGCGTCCACCCGAGTCCTTGCCAGTGTTGGATGTTGGAACGTTGAATGCCAAATTCCCTGGGTCGAAGTGCCACGTCATGGTCCAGGGCGGAACTTCTGGGTTCGCGGGGCTGTCAGTGCTTTTCCTGCCGGTGAGATATGTCTATGTCTATCATGGTCGAACAGCGCCTGAACGTCGTCCGTGTCACAGTGGTCGGTGGAACCCGGGCCCTGTGTGACCAAGAAGCACGTGATCTTTGTCACAGGTTTGCCGTCACCCGTCGGCGCGCATCTCTCTTCGGACTCGGAGTCAGCGTCTCACTGGTTGTTTCCGATCCTCCTAGTTCCGTCTTCAGCTCTATGAATGTTATGCGCCTCAACATTCCCGTCAGGGCAGTGACTGTAACAATGCAATCCCCGGGCCACTCAACACTGTGCAATGGAAATTGGTCAGGAGCTCGAAGGCCCATTGGCAATGCAAGTCAAGTCGGAGACTTACAATGTACAGCTCAAAGCTTTAAGTTTACGATACCAGGTGAGTCGTGTGGATACCTGTTGCTATTTGTAAAACGTAAAACACTGTTTGTTCTCCTATTAGCGGTATGGTGCACCCGCATCGCTACTATAGTAGGAAGCAGACAAGGGATGACATTCTCGGTACTCGAGTCCGTATATATGGCTCGGTGTCATCATTTCCCTCATTTCCCTCACCCTCTTTTATTTTGCTGTTGAATCGCTTTCTTCATGCTACACCTCGCAAGCACTGTGAAAACTTGCAAGGTGCGAATATGCTTTACTATGCCTCGTGCACCTCCACTGACAGTTCGGTTCTTAGATCAATGGGCCGCTCATCAATATCGATATCCTGCACAACGTGGTTACGTACACGGACCTCTCGACCATTTTGCAACTCACGAAGACATGTCACGAATTCAATGTCGAATGTGCTCAGGACCTCTTGAAGCACTGGGTATGCCTTGAGGAGGAGCACCTTGTCGAGTCTTTCATATCCTTCCTCACTGCGAGCGGCCGCCCGGCCTATGCCCGTCGTCGCCTGCCTTTCTTCACCAACCTGGATCTCAAACTGGGACCAAGCCCTTCCGAGGGCATCAAGTTTGCGCTGGCTGAGCTGTTCGTCTGTGTCCTGCCTCTCGCCACGCGGTTCACCCACTTGGCTCTGCACCATTCCGACGCCCTGCTCGCGCCCGACTCGCCCCTTCTAAATGCCGTAGCCGACCTCACGACCCTCAAGCACTTGGTACTATATAAATACGGAGCCCATTGCGCTGGGATGCTATACGCTTTGCAATCCCAGCTGGTGACCATCAAGCTGATCCGCGGCCAGGCAGCTGAGCGGCGCATGATTGCGTACCCTCTCGACGACTCCCTCCAGTATCCTATCCATGATCCCCTCCACCTCCTTTACCGTTCACAAGGCACGCTTCAGGGGATGGCCGTCGACCTCCCCATTACATTGAGGCAGGGTTTCTACTATCCCAACGTCGTCGAACTCAACATCGCATGCGCCGATTACCTACCCACCACCCACACCTACATCCGCGCGTTCCCTAACTTGGTGAAGTTCGCGATCAACTTCGGTGGCAACATGTTCTCACAGGCGCGCGCGCCGACGTCGCTCGCCTGCAGGCAGGGAAACATCACCGAACAGCACGACCTTGGCACCTGGAAGTCCCTGCGTCATGTCGAGGGGAGCATTCAGGACATCTTCCTGCTTGGCTTGACCTGTGCCATTCCCGAACTTAACATTACCCTCTCCGAACTTGTCAACGTAGATGAAGACCTCGACTTGAACGTCCGCGAGGCCGATGCATTTCGTCAGGTCCTGGCTTATGCTCGTCCTACTGAGCTCACACTGCGTATCCTGGACAGCTATTGGATTGAATCGGAACACGGATTCGATCTACTCTCCCAAACGCCGCAGCTCGTCTCCTTGTCATCGCTTCATGTCCATGTGCAAGTTTCACGTCCCACAGGCGTCTATCCAGAGTTGGGAGACTGTGATGCTCTGGTACGTCCGATACCCATCTTTCTCGGACGACGACATCCTCGGCATTAATTATTTCACCACGTTGCTCTAGGATTACTTACAGGACATCATACCGCAGATCAAACCCGTCCACCTCAGCGTGACACTCGATTGGACCGAATGGGTGTTGGAGGCCCTCGAGGAGGAAGCCCGGTCCGGGGAGGCGGGACTCGACAGAGAGCGACAGAGCAGCTTACTCAAGGGCGCGCTCGAGACGGTGGATATCGAGCACCTCACCCGTCAGTTCCTCCATGCAGACAGCCAGTCTGTGCGGCTCTCCTTCGTGGGCCCTTACGGGTGGCGGCGGGAGATGACGTGCAGTGACGAACATCCTGAAGAGGTCGCAGTCACTACTGCCATGGCGTAATTCGCGAGCATGGGGGTTGCGGGGTTGGGGTTTGTGTTGCGACCGCACCAGTGAGTCCGCCTGGCCACGGCGCACTGGACTTTTGTCAAGGTATAAATGTTAACGGAATTTTTAGATCCACTGGGAAGAAGCACAGATGTTCATCGAGCTGTTGCGGCGGCAAGGCTTGTTTGACAACGTCGCAGGTACACACGTACGTCGGCCGACAGTACTATCGAGGAATTGTATCTTGTACCCGTAACATATGCCCGTGTACTACTCGTATAAAATGGATTGGCGGAACGTTCCAAGCGAAACAAACAAGTCAAGCCTAGGAAGGTGACTATAGGTGATGTCGGTGAAGGACCAGGGTGGTCAACGACTCAAACGAACTTCGAAGAGCGCGCTTGTGCCAGGTTGTGGGGTGGGAATTACACTCGGTAATTGCCATAAAGTGCTTCAACCCGACCGTCGTGTCATATTAATTGTGCATGTCAGGCCATGACCAGGTCTTTCGAATGACCCTCAATGTTGCTACTTTGCTTGCGCACATTCATCAACCCGACGGCATCTCTGCTCTACATAAATTGAACTCCCCTGGAGGGTTGGAGGCGCATATGAGTACCTTGGCTATAGCAGGGTCAAGTGTGTATGTCCATGTACCGGTACGTCAAACGATGAATTCGATTTCCTTCTTGAATCAGGTAAACGTTTCTCTTTCCCGCTACATGCACCCTCCCCAACGTCGCCCCGCAACACCGCAGAACTTCAAGCTTTCTACCCGTGACTAGCAACCCTGGGTAGTCATCGACCGCATATAGGGCCTTCCAGAAGCGCGTGCCTTTTGAATTGTGCCATCTATAACCTGATAGACTATCCTACTACGTGGTCTTCCCAACTCCACCATGCCTACTGCTCCTGTTGACCCTCTAGGATCCGTCCTCTACTATGAGGACAGTGGCGTTCCGAATGTCTCTACCAACTACGTCACGCTGGTTATGGTTCATGGCACTTGCTTCCACAGTGGTAAGAGAACAGTTTGCTCTCATGAATTTCCCAAGACTTACCTGATTTCTGCAGCTGGTTTCAGACCCATGATTCCGTTTGCCACTCAGAACAACATCCGCCTTATCCTCCTCAATCTTCATGGGTACCCGGGCTCTACGCTGTACACCGACGAGGAGCTGAATCGTCTCGAAGGGAGTATCGAAGCCAGGGAAGCAGAGCTCCAGGCGCGCGGCTTAGAACTCGCTGAGTTCCTTCGTTGGTTCATCTCCACAGAGGAGATCCCTCCGATCCGCGAGGGACGTGGCGAGGATGAGCTCGTCGGAGGACTCTCGATCCTGTCGTGGTCTGGCGGCAATGGGCACACTCTGTCCATGTTCGCCCACGCCGACAAGCTGCCAGATGAGACGAGGAAGCTGTTCGACGAATACCTGCGCAGCCTGATACTCTACGGTACGGGATCGCGCCCTGTTCGTGCGGTGACGTGTCAGCAGCTGACTCACGCATACATCGCCAGATCCCAGCAGTACTGCTGCCGGAATCCCTGCCCCACCCGGGCTCAAGAACATCCACCCAGATCAGTCCCTTCCCCCCGAAGAACAGGTTCTCTTCTTCGGTGGTCAAGTGTCGGCCTTCTATCCTCCCTTCACGCTCCCTGATACGATCCCGGAGGCGCCCTCGTTTACGCCTCGTCTGGCGCTCCACGAGGCTCTCGAGCCCGTCGACCCGGCTCTGAGGCCAACCACGTTCAAGATGGACGCACCCGTCCTGCGCAGCGTCACACATGCCCCCATCATGGAGCGCGCCCAGCACGTCATCTGGTCCCCGCTCCTGCGTGAGGTCTTCCGAGCCAACGTCAAGCGGGCACTGTACGACTGCCGATTCGACGACGGGAGCGGGGCGAAGAAGCAGATCTTGCCGGCGGTTAGGGTTCACGTTGTTTGGTGCGATAGGACTGCGGGGGAGATCGCGTGGGCGGTGGCGAACCTTAATTGCGAGTACAAGGACGCGCACCCGGAGGCCCGACGGCCTGTGGAGTTCCACAAGCTGGAGGGCGGGAACCACTTTGTGAGTCTCCGATTCGGCCCATTGTTCCCAGCGTCACGAGTCACTGCTGAGTATTATCGGGCGCGACAGATCCATTGGGAAGAACCTGAAAGATTTGTCAATGTGTTGACTGGTATCATCTAGGTCTTTGCTGTTTCTCCTCTTCGCAAGCTGTATTTTAGTGAATCACAGACGTTGGAAGTATTCGCTTTCTTCTTTGTCGCCAGGAAACCCCCGCAATTGCATCCAACGAACAGCGTTCACACCGATGAGACCAAACTCTCCTTTTCGTGGTCGGCGGCGCCCGTTCGCTGATGAGATCCCAGGTGGCGCATTCGCCAAAATGTGTATTGTGCTAACATATAGGGCGCGACTTCTTGCCCTTCGGATATCTCACCTTCTCCTTCGAAGACCTTACGCGCTATGCCCACTGCAGCAGTCGATGACCGGGGTAGCGTCCTGTATTATGAAGACTCTAGTATATCTCCCGATTCCAATGGCGACTATGCAACACCCGTGTTGGTACATGGAGCAGGGTTCCACGGGGGTAAGCGCTTCATTGTTCGTCCTGGCTTACGCGTGACGCTCTCACATACTGAGTAGTCCCTTCTTCACCAGCTACCTTTCGGCAAGTTGGACCTTTCGCCGCCGAGCCCAAGCTGCGCCTTGTCACCCAGAACCTGCGCGCTATCCAGGCTCTACACCCTATACACTAGAGGAACTCGATGACCTTCGCGATCCAAACCGCGAACGGCAGGAGAGGGCGCTCCGACCCGCGCGCTCGAACTAGGTGCCTTCCTGTAACGGCTCATTCGATCCCGGAACACCCCGCCGATCCGAGTAGCGTCCGGCTTAGGTGCTGGCATCTCCCTTATTTCGTGGTCTGCGGGGAACTGCTAGACAATGGCGCTACTCGTGCATGCCGATCAGCTCCCCGAAGGTACGAGGACACTCCTGAATACGCACTTACGTACCTATGTGCTGTACGGTGCGCACCACCCTCTTTTCTCTTATCCGGCACCGGTTTGAAAGTCGTCGTCCGAGCAGAACCCAGCCTCGCGTCGAATGGAGGAACGGTCCCCGAGGGGCTTCGAGGAGTCAGGGCCGCGGGGGAGCCTTCGATGTCGCTAGACGACCTTGCCTCAGCCTTCTGCCTTTCTGCCTCAGCGTATTACGCTCCGTTCGCGTTACCGCAAGCTATCGATCCCTTGCCGACCTTCGCGTCGCGCACCCCACTTCACGAATCACGATCAGCCCGGGCTCGCCGACCCGAAATCGATTGAGCACACCCCGACGACTTCGCGAATGACGCCTGCGGAGCTGCGCGAGACTACGCACCTTCGAGTCATCGACACGGATGGGTCGCAGAACCTGCTCAGGATCCTGGACCCGGACGTCTACAGGGCTAATGTGGAGAGCGCGCTCTTTGATCGACGGTTCGCGTTTGGGACCACCTTCGAAGTGGTATGGCCCTCATTCCGAGGCCACGTCATCTAGAGCGACATGACCCTGGGAGTCTGTATATGGGCTTCGGTACTCTTGAAGTTCTGGCATGCTGAGGCGCAGCCAGAGTTTCGACGGCCACTTGCCCTGCACAAGCTCGACTCGGAGGGGGCGAACCACTTTGTGAGCGTCTCATACCCTTCGTGAAGAATGATCTCAATGATTCACCTCTTTTTTGGTGATAGGTGCACTGGGAAACCTGAGCGGTTTGTGAAGCTGCTGGGCCGACATTGTTTGAGGCTACTAGTGAGGATCCGCTTATCGTTCAGTGGCGCACGCGAATCGGAGAGCTCAAAGCTTCCTGATATGAACTAGTCACGGGCCGCATTGCTAAGGGCTGGAACGTTGCATCGTTCCGTTCCGAGGCTTATTTACCGTCGGAATGGAGAACTATTGCGCTGTGAGTACTTGGAACCGCCTTATCGGGCGTCGGGGCTGCCGGACTGCACCCACCACCGCCAAGCGAGCGCCTCCGAGTCCTCCGACCCGAAGCCCTAACCCTAAATGGGTTCGAGATTGGTATGTTACGTCCGAGAGTTGGAGAGGTTTGCTGAAATTACCACATAGTAAGAAACCTCGTCCCGCCCAGCACGCATCGGATGGATCGATGCGCGCTGCTGGCAAAGGGGAGCGCCTCGGCCGACTTTGCGGAGAGGTTGGCGAGGCAGCTGAGCCCAGGATGACAGTTCAGGCATTCTTCGATCCAGCTGGACATTCCCACTGACGCGCTTCTCCATTCTACGGTTCCTGTGCCGGTCGCATGCCTCGCCCAGCTCTCGTCCTGTTTTGTCCCCTGCGGGAATGGCCCGACAATAAGCCCGCTCCTTTTTCTTGATTACGCTCCGGACCTTCCCAGCCACAGTATCACCGTCACACCGCCTCCCCTTCCTCTCTCTGGTCTTCATCTCCCGCCGGGCTTCTGCGCGCGCGCAGATAAATACATAACGCGGGTCCCCGCCCCCGCGCGGCGCGTTCTCGTTCTCCATCCTTGACCACTCTGCCCGAGGGAGTATGCCCTTTTCTTTCAAGCGTGCTCGCCAGCAGGAGCCCGCGGCGTTCCCTCGATCGATCCTCGATGCGGTCAAGGCATTCTATGCCACAGAGTGAGTGTCCGTTCCGCCTCCGCTCCCATGGCGAGTCCGCTTTCGATCCCGCGATTGACCATCAGTTCATCACCTGCAGGAGAAGAGAATCGCATTTCAGTCAGTCCTCCCCACTATGCTCGCGCACTTCCCTCTTATGACCATGTTCGCGTACAGAGCCGCCAAAGCACGACCGCGATCGGAAAACCCATGGCCAGTCGGGCAACACGATCGCGCTCCATGCCAACGCGAAGGCCGCGCCTCATGCCGACGCGACGGCCGCGCCTCAAGCTAACGCGAAGACACAGTCTCGACAACATGCGGCGCGCCAGCCGGTCCGTCTCCTGCACCGAATTACACAGCTCCCACCGGAGGTTCTCGCGCACATCTTCGTCCTCGGCGCGGAGGAAGACATTATGTTCCCCATCGCCGTCTCCCATGTCTGCAGAGCCTGGAGATACGCCGCGCTACACACCCCCACTCTCTGGCGACGAATCACTCTGGACACCGGCAGCCTACTGATGTGGAGCCATAGGATACGCCGCGCGAAGGCATGCGCGCTCGACGTCCAACTGTGTCCCAAGGGGGTTGCGTCCCACCTCGCATACTACAACCACGTTCAGCTGTGCATGCACGTCGCCATCCCACACATACACCGCTGGCGTTCCCTGGAAGTCAGGTTCAATGGGTACGCACCGTTTCTCTGGAACGCCGCGCTATCCGCGTGTTGCGGCCACTCGCCCGCGATCGAAGCCCCAGCCCTCCGCGAGCTCACGCTGGTCTACCCCGAGAACGACGACACGAAGGAGTTCGCGCTCTTCAACGGATTCGCCCCCCGCTTGCGCCGAGTGACCATACAGGGCATCCGCCTTACCTGGTCTCCCACAGTGTTCCAGAGCCTGACGTATCTGGACTACACCCACCACGGCTTCACGCGTGGCGCCCAAGCCGCTTCCGAGGTGCTCTACATGCTCCAGGTATCAGCCGGGCTCGAGGAGCTGCGTCTGGCCTTCCCATGGAAGGGCGACTCGGCCTCGCGCTATGCTCTCTCCGCGTCCTTCTCGCGCGCAGTGGCTCTTCCGCGGCTCAAGAAGCTCGCCCTGTACATCGACGGGCCTGACGTTCCCCCAGCACTGACGTACACGCTTCCACATTTGTCACTCCCTGTACTCCGCTCGCTCTACCTCGTCTCCCCCGCTGCACCGCGGCACACGCTGCTCTCCGAGGTGTTCCCGCACCTCCGCACCGTCCTCAAGTCGTTCCCTCGCCTTCCTGCGCTCAGTCACCTGCACGTCGCGCACGCGTGGCTCGACGAACGCTTCCTCGCGCCGCTACTCGCGTCCCTGCCCTTCCCCGGCACGCCCCACCTCACGCTCACGCTCGAGGGGTCGCGGGTGTCGCATTCCTTCCTCTGCACCGCGCTGCGGCATGCCCCCAGGCGGCTGCGCGCGCTCGCACTCGTCAAGAGCGAGAGGGTGACGGCAGAGGCGATCGTGGACGTCCTCAACCGGCTGAGCGGGACGTACTTGCAGAACGTCCCGCCGGGGGTCGCGCCTCCACTATCCGCGCTGTACATCCGCGACTGCAAGGGCGTCGACTGGCGGTCGCTGCTGTGGCTACCCGCAGTGGGGATCATGTTGAAGGTGTGGGAGGGGGGGCGGGAGGTGGACATGAGGTACGCGCGGTCGAAGAAGGCACGCTTCCGCTGAGGTTGCCTCTTTCCTTGTATTTCTGCTTTTTGTGCTGACGATGATTTGCGCCGCGGTAGGCCTTCGACCTGCCTGCCTGCGTTAACGACTTTACGATGACATGACATGGCACGATACGACACGACAAGACACAGGACCTCGCAGACTGATATACAGTTGTACTGCCGCTCACCTTACTCTACTCTAATGTTGTTTCTCAGCGCTGCCCGCCTCTGCATCCCTATATCTCCTTGTATTGCACATTGCTAGTATACTGATACACTTCGGAGTACGTCGCCGAACCGTTTCGTACACCTCGGGTAATTTATCCCATGTCTACCCTACTCCTGGACCCTCGTCAGCGCACCTTCTGTATATCTATACTGGATGTCCACTGTAGCACTTACTGTACCTGTCCCGTTCCACCCTATCCAAACTAGACGTTCAGACCGTAGATGGGTTGACCATGAGGTACCCGCCGTCGACCACGATCTCTTGTCCGTTCGTGTAGCAACCTGCGGGGGACGCGAGGTAGATAACAGTCCCGGCGATTTCCCCGGCACTGCGGTCATGAAAAGCGTAACGGAGTTAGGTCAACGTCAACCGGAAGAAGGCCTATTCAGCGCAATTCATAAGAGGAAGATCACTTACCCGCCTGGCCGCTTGGCGGGAACTGGCTGGAGGCCCTTACCGACTTTGTCGACCATCTCGGGCGTGATCGTGGCCGCGGTCATCTCAGACTCCCAGACTCCGGGCGAGACGGCGCAGACGCGGACGGGGACGTTCTTGAGGGCGAACTCGGTGGCCATCATCTTCGTCAGATGAGAGGCAGCCGCCTTCGCGCTATTATACCCGAACTGAATGAATCGGCATTTAATAACGCGTCAATAGATCCAGATAGCGGCGGATCATAATGGGGAAGAGGTACGTACGTGGTTCTGAGAAAGCTTGACCTGGCCGCTCACGCTTGTGATGTTGACGATCGCGGAAGTGTACCCTGCGACGTCCTCGCTGCCTTTCGAAAGAAGACCGAGGAAGGCCGTCGACACGAAGAAGACAGAGAACGCGTTGACGCTATAGATGCTGGCCCAGCTCTCGAACGATTCCCCGTCGAAGAGACCGCGGCCGATAGCTTCTGAGCTCTGGCGTTGTGGTGCATTCGGATCCTCGAGCCACGGAGACACGGGTCCGGTCTGTCCAGCACTACCCAATACGTATCTGAGAGTTAGGACATGGCAGGCAGATGAAGCGTAAAACTCGTACTTGTTCACCAGGATATGAAGCTTGCCCTCGTTAGACGCGATCGCGTCGCGTGCGACTGCGATGCTTGTTCGATCCGTCACATCCATCGTCAATCTAGCAAACGTGGACATACACAACGGCATGAGCTTCATTCCGTGCCTTCGGAACATACCGCCCGGGCGGGGACCAACGGCAAGGGACGTACGGAACGATAGGCCCTATCGCATCCTTGTGCTTCTCCGCGAACTCCTTCGCAGCTCTCTCGAGGGTATCCTTCCGCCGCCCCGTAATGTACACCTTCGCGCCGTTCTGCGCAAGCCCCGAGGCGATCTGCCACCCGATTCCGGTGCCGCCCCCAGTGACCAGAGCGACGCGTCCTCGGAGGTTGAATATCGTGTTGGAGTGGAGAGATTCGGACATCGTTGTCGACCAGTTCGTCCGGTAGTGTTGTACTCAGCGTAGATGGGTCTCAATCGAGTGGGGGATATACGAGCGAGCCTGGTGAGCATATCGCGCATCTGGATGAGGACCTTGAGACCATGGCGGACCCCCGGACCGTTACACTTAGACAAATTTGCACGGGGACGAGGTCATGTTAACGCATCTTCCCCAAGGGCGCTGGCACGAGGTATACGCCGGTGAGTAACACACAAATGGCTAGAATTCCCGATAGACAGACATACCAGCAGAGCGTAGGAGTATCGACATATCGGAGAGGAGGTGTGAAGGGAGGAAGCAAGTAGGTTCTAAAGTTGCCGTCGGATAGGTGCAGCTGAGCGTCTCTAACGATGTTTTGGCTCCTACCATCATCTTCTCGAGCTCTCGCCCCATGTAAGTATTCCTCCTACTGTACCTGCTTCCCGGTCGTCTGATCGCTCTCTCCCAGGGATCGATAACAATAGGCAGAGGCGCGAGTTCGCCAATCTGTCGACCTGTAGAATATCTTGCGATCGGGCTGGGAGGCAACAATGTGCCCGAAGGACCGACCCGCTCGTGCCTCGGCCGAGACTTACGTCGAGTCAAGGTCAGCAGATGCTTAGTGCTTCCATGACTCAGATACTGAACTCTCGTATCGAACCCTTATTTACGCTCTCAGTAGGTCGCACCCAAGTTACAGCATATCTCCCAACCTCGCTCCCGCACTTCCCATCCACCCGAGATGTCCGCCAAAGAAACGACTTCCCCCGGGCTCGATTACGACTGCATCGTCGTAGGCTCAGGCCATGCCGGCAGCTGCGCGGCTCTCGCAGCCCACGACGCAGGCTGCAAGCGCGTCCTCATCGTCGACAAGTGTCCGCCAGAATGGGTCGGGGGCAACGGCTACTTCACCGCTGGCGCACACCGCACCGTGCACGGCGGACTGCAGGATCTCCTGCCTATCGTAACCAACGTGTCGCCTGACACCGCGAAGAACATCGACCTGGATCCGTACACTGCCGATGCGTTCACGCACGACATCATACGTCTCGGAGGAGGGCGATCTGACCCCCAGATCGTAAAAGCCGTCGTAGATGGCTCGCGCGACGCGGTGGGCTGGCTCCGGGAGCGCGTCCGCGTCCCGTTCGTCTTCGCGTTCCATCGGCAGGCCTACCTTGTCAACGGGCGACAGGTGTTCTGGGGAGGCCTAACTCTCAGCGTCGAGGATGGCGGCAAGGGACTTATCGCCGCACACCAGGCCGCATTGGGGGCAGCAGGGATAGAGACGTGGTTTAATGCCCCCGCGACCGAGGTTTTGGTAGACGGCGAGTCTATCACTGGCCTCGTTGTAGCCAGGAACGGGGACACGGTAGCTCTTCGTGCCCCGGCCGTCGTTCTCGCGTGCGGTGGTTTTGAGTCCAGCTGTGCCTTGCGGTCGCAATACCTGGGGCTAGAATGGGAACGCGCGAAGGTAAATCGACACGCTACGGAACTCCGCGCGTCGGCCACTTCATATCTTGCTCATCATCTACGTAACCGCAGGTACGCGGCACTCCATACAACACCGGGGATGGACTCGCGCTCGCCCAACGCATTGGTGCGCGCCTCACCGGGGATTTCGAGGGTTGTCACTCCACATGCTGGGATGCGAACGCGCCTCCAGATGTTGGTGACCGGGTTCTTAGTAACCAGTTCACCAAGTCCGGGTACCCGCTCGGGCTGATGCTGAACGCCCGTGGTACACGCTTCGTCGACGAGGGCGAGGACTTCCGCAACTACACCTACGCCAAGTTCGGTCGCGAGATCCTCTCGCAGCCTGGCGGCTACGCGTTCCAGGTGTACGACAGCACCGTCGTGTCCTGGCTCCGCGAAGAGGAGTACGCTGACGACGTCGTCGAGAAGATCTGGGCCGATACCATCGGGGAGCTCGCCGTGAAGCTCGCCGAGAAGGGCCTGGAGGACAAGGATGCGTTCGTGGAGACGATCGCGCGGTACAACGACGCGGCGCGCGTGTTCGGAGCCGACAAGCCGGACGCACGATGGGACCCCGCGGTGAAGGATGGCGTGTCGACGCAGTCCGATAGCCTCAAGCTTGACCTCCCGAAGTCGAACTGGGCGCTCCCGCTCGAGAAGGGCCCCTTCCTCGCCGTCAAGGTAACTTGCGGCATCACTTTCACTTTTGGGGGTCTCGCGATCGACCCGGCCACCGCTGGTGTCATCTCGGACGCGACGGGAGAGCCGATCCGAGGCCTCTTCTGCACCGGAGAGCTGGTGGGCGGGCTGTTCTACAAGAACTACCCCGGAGGGAGCGGGTTGACTGGTGGGGCGGTGTTCGGAAGGAAGGCTGGTCGGGAGGCGGCCAAGCTTGCGAGGGGTGCTGCATGACGCCTGTCTGGGTTCTGACTATGCGAACACTTGATCGCAGCTTCTGTTCGATTATAACCGCCTGTGGTTCGCGATCAACATCTCGGCAGTTTGCTCATGTTAGCTGTGCAGAATGTGTACGTCACTCGCCTCTCCCCGGGTGCATCGCAGACCACAACAGTCATGCTCGGGGGGCGTATTTTCCTTGTTCTGCTCTCCTCTCTATCCGGATGAACTCAATTTATAGTTTACGTGGCACAGACATTGAGCGCAGAGCCGGAAAGTCCCGAGACGTCGTGTATACTTGGATTGTGGACAGTTGCTCCTTGCCTTCCTTCCACCAGGTCCTCTGCCCGGGCCTCAAGCAGGGGACTCATCTGTACAACCGAGGCGCCGTTTCAGTATTCAGATTTAGGTCCCCGACATACGTACATTCCTTCAATTTTCAAACGTAACATATTCATCAGTGAGTCCTTGTTTGTGTGCGCCCCGGAACCTGGATGTGATTCACACGGCTAAGCCACCTCCATTCCAGGACGCGTTCGCCACCAAAAGCAGGGCAGGATGCAGCAGCACCTTGCTTCTCTTCGTCTTCGCATGCTGCCTTCCGAAATCATCCACGACATCGTCCGCGAAGCCTGGCTCACCATCGTCGACGGCGAATGGGATCTTCGATGGGACTTCTACCACACGATCTCCATGGTCTCCCACTCTTTCACTGCGGCCATGCAGAACGCCGCACTGCGTGCTGTGGCGATCCGCACTCCAGAGGACTTCGCGAAGTACAGGTGTCTCGTCAAGCGTCGCTTTGGACTCGACCCGGAATCCAAGGACGGTGATGAGCGCGCCCACCCGGCTGCTGTCGGCTTCTTCGCCCACTCTGAGCTGCACATCGTCCTCGCGGACTGGATCTGTCCGGGCTCGGGGTTCCAGTACCGGACGGACTACGTGCAGATCCCGCGCTACATCCCGGTGTGCAAGTACCTGCAGGTCCTCGTCAAGGAGCTGCCGTCCAACGACCAGTACACGCTCCCTTACAAGCCGCTCTTCCAGCTACTCTCGCAGTACACCGGCACGCGCCACATGTCCCTCCACTGGGCGTACACGCACAGCAACCGCTACATCCTCCCGAGCGACCCCGTGGTCGGCGTGACGTACCTGCGCATGCGCGAGTACCCGCGGTGCGTCTGCCACAACCGCAGCCAGCCCATCTACCACAACTACCCCGCGGGCGACGCCCGGCGCGCGCACAGCACCGAGTGCTTCTCGTTCTACCTCCCCAAGCTCTTCCCCCAGCTGCGCCACCTGCACTTCGACACCCCGTTCTTCCTCAAGAACATCTCGACCCCGCCGAGCGTGGTCCTTCTGACGATCGAGGTGCCCCCGGTGCACTTCACCCCCGAGCTGGGGCGGTTCAGTTCCCTGAGCCCGTGGAACGTCGTCTCTGCGCTCTCGTACGGCTTCTTTCGCACCGTGCGCGTGCCGACCAGCGACGACCCCGACCCCGACTCCGAGCCGGACGCGCCGCCACCGCCGCGCAAGAAAATCATCGTGAACACGGGCCCGAAAGAACCGAGCGGCTGGCCGGCTGTTCAGGCTGCCGGCAAGGCGCATGGTATCGACATCGTGCTCCGCCACGTCTACAAGAACCCACCGCCCGAGAAGAAAAAACCTGAATAGGCATTGGTCCATATGCTATGTGCTTGATTCGCTTTGCCAGCGGTTGCTATTTTATTCGCCTCGACTGATTTCGTCGTGTCTCGTATTCTGGACCATATCTCTGTAGCAGTACAGTTTCTATCTTACACGGACTAGGACCCGGATCGCGTTGAATATACCATACTGCTCTCGGTTCGCACAGCTTCGTATTATAATTACCATATATCAGCATTGCTATAGATCCCTAATTTATGTACTGAATCACAAACCTCACGTCAATATATACCTGTTCTCAGCGCCGCTCACAACCAGGAAGGAGGGTACTTGTGAATCAACGGAATGCTATATCGATAGCAAGTAAAGATAATGATACAATAGCTGTGCCCTTTGCGATACACTAACCATGCCTGTTGTGCTTCGTATCCGACACGGTCGCCTGAACCTATCCTACAGAACCCGTCCCAATGGAATGTATAACCAGCTCCTGGATATCGTCTGAATCGTTCAACTGCGCATCGCACACTCAGTAACCTCAGGACACGTTCAAGCAGATATCCGGACAACGCACCTTCACCCCGATAATCATGTTCCTATCCAGCAGCACCGCGCCATACCCAAACGTCTCGAACGAGCTCAGCTGCGCATACGGCAGGCACGTCCGCACCGCCTCGTCGAAGATCCTGTACTCCATCGCGTACCCCGCCATGAGCTCCGTCGGCTCGCACTGGATCTGCCCGATCACGCGCGTCTTGGGGTCCGTGAACGGGATGAGCATGCCGCGCTCGAACCGCGTGGACGTCGCCAGGCCCTCCCCGCTGCCGACCGCGAGCTCGCCCTCGGGCAGGGTGACGTCCCAGTACCCGGGCAGGCGGCGCCGCTTCTTGCGGTGCGCGGCCGCGAGCCGCCGCACGGTGTGCGGGTTGAAGTCGTACACGACGATCGTCGAGCGCCGCGAGTCGTCCTCGACCGAGTCCTCTTCGACCGTCACGTACCGCTGCCCGCACGTCGTGGTGATCCAGCGGCTCGCGCCGAACGACGTCTCGAGCCACCGGCAGCAACGCGGGCCCCACTGGTTCCAAGGAACGGAGCGGGGATGGTCGCTTGATGGCAGACCGGACTGCCCGAACACGGTGGCTCCGTCGGGTGCGGGTGATTCGGGGATGGGTGATTCCTTCGAGGCCAGAACGGAGAGGAGAGACGCCGTGTGCACGATAAGGGTGAGACACTCGTGGAAGCCATGGGCGTCGTGCGTCATCACGTTGAAGATGACTATCGCGTTTTCCGGGTTCTGGTGGAACGGGTCTCTCGAGCGGAACGCACGCGCGTACCGCGTCACGTTTGTCACCTTGGGTTCTGACCGACAAGTCACCTGTGCGATCGAGTGGCCGGATCCAAGTCGAGGAAGCTGTAGAACGCAGGATGTTTGCAGTTCCAGCGGCTGGCCAGACGTCCCGGGCTCAGCGCCAATACGGCATAGTTCGATAGCGTTGTCTGTGCAGTTCGGTAGTGCAATGATATCCGGCGCAAGGAACGTGAACGTGGAATAACTGGGGCAGTCTATTCCACGCAGCTGTGAGAAGGTCAGCCGCGGGTATAATGTGGGTAAGACGAATGCATGCGCGCACCTGTAGACATTGGCCCGTCTTCCAGTTGTAGACTTCGAACATGGCAGGGGGCGTCGTGGAACCAGATGGGTAGTGGAACATGAAGCAAAGAAGATCGCCGATGATTTCAATACACACACTGCATTGACCGGTCACTTGGAGGGGAGGTGACGGGATGGTCGCAAGGGTGAGCACCGGTGTGGCCGCAAGGGGGTGGCTGATACCGGTAGAAAGTTGTATCAAGCGTAGCTCGAATATAGTCTGGTGGTCATCGGTCTCTCGGCTTCACAATTGCGCTTCAGTGCACGAGTCACACGGTGTTGGACAGGAAAGGTTGATATACGCACTCTGTCGCAACCACAATGAGATCGTGCTCCTGTACGGCGAGGCCGACATCGATGATATGAGCCCCGACGTCGATCTTCTCCCAAGGCTCGACGGATGGATCTTCCGACGCCAACCCCGACAGTCGCGCCCAGCGTATCTTATCGGCACCCGAATGGAGACCACAGACATGCTCACCCAGGAGGAGGATGCCGTCCGTGAGATCATAAATGCTCGACGGGATGAACGGTATGCGCACAGACTTCGGCTTTTGGAAGTCAAGGCGGGACCACGCGGCTTCTTGCTGCCTCAGGAGCCTAAGCTTGTCCACAATGGCCATGGGTGAGCTGGGGTTATCCTCGTATCCTGAGAGTTGAAGCTGCATGGAGTACTGGAGGAGGATGCTGCCCTGGATCAACCTGTTCAGCGCAAGATTGACACGCCTGCAAGCATGAAGGTCGGCGTAGTGGAGATAGGAGAGTATGTGGACGACGAGCTCTGGCGAGAGGCTGAGGAGAGACATAGTGGTCGGAGGGAAACCGAAAGCTTTCCTTTGTCCTCGCTTCGCCCGCAAGCGACAACTTCTTGCCACTCACGTGCTCATCCAGATTCAAATATTCACGACCGCGAAGATAAAACACACAACAACAACAACATCATGCATTCTATCCAACTGGGAGAGCTCGTGTTGGCCAAGTGCACGGATAATAAAAATACCTACGCGTACCAAGAGATGAATGTAAGTACTTAACATTGACCCGGGGATATCAGAGTGATAAAAATACAGCAGTGCAACTACGATGATGAGCACAGCGGCATGCAGCACATATGCACGACTGCGGGATGAACTAGAGAATAAAGAACCGTACCGTAGTCTAATAGCTGGCAAAGCGAAAATAATAAGGTAGAAAAACCCCGACCCCGCGCCGCTCGCTCAACCGCGTAACCGAGCCGCCTTCCCACTAGTGTTACTCTTCTTCCCGCCCCGGTTGGTTTTGGGCGGAGGTCTGACCTCGCTGATGATAACCTCATCGTCATCAGAGTCCTCAATGACGGTTGTTTCAGGTTGCTTAGACTTTGGGACCTCCTCCGCCTCTTTCGCGCTCTCCTCCTTCTCCTTGTCGCCCGCACCATCCTCCTTGGGTTCCTCCTGGGCGGGGGCGGGGGCCTTCGCCTCTTCTTTCGCCGCCCGCTCCTTCTTCCACTGATCGGACATCGCGAGCGTTCGCTTCCGAAAAGGCTCCCGAAAGTCTTCTCTCCGGCCCAGGTACCATTCCGCCTTGCTTTGCTGCATACGCGGGGAGCAGGCTCAGGACGCGCGCCCGACACGACACGAATGTGGAGACGACATACCCGTATGACTTCACCGGCGTGAGCAGGATCCTTCATGAAGGCCTCGACGAACGCCAAGACGAACAGTCCGCAATCGCAGAAGTTGGTCTGCATAGGAGACTGCGAGCCAGAGCGTTAGCGAGTCGCAGGACGATGTCGGCGTTACAGCGTACCTTCGCGTTCTTCCAGACTGCCAAGCGGGTGTCCTCGATCTTCAGGCCCTTCTTGTCTTCGGCCTCAAAGCGGAGGTACTTCCCAAGCTTGTTCGCCGCAGCACTATGTCTCGATCCAAGCGAGTCAAAAGTGTAGACGTAGGCGCTACACAATCAGGATCAGCATCCAAACACACGACAGAACGACGGCTCATGACTAACTTGAGATCCTGGGCTTGCTCATTGGTGGATGGCGCCGGTTCCGCCGCGTCTTCTTCTTCATGTGACATCGCTTCGTCCTTCGAGTCCGGCTTTGAATCCCCTTCCACAGACTCCGGTCCTTTGTCCTGCGCATCCATGTCTGCATCATCGTCGACAACGATCGCCTTAGGTGAGGGAGACTTCCGCTCGTCCTCGGGCTCCGGGGCAGGCACAGGACCGATGTCCATGGGCTCCTCCGACCCAGGATACTGGAGCTCTCCAATGTTGAAGTCGACCGACGGAGATCGGGCAGGGCCGCTGACGGACAGCTGGGTCTGGGTCATCTCGCCGAGCAGGCTGTCGACTTCCTGGCGGTCGCCTTCGCTATCGCCATCGACCGCCATGGCGTCTGGAACAGGACCTGGCGGGGTCGAGGGTTCGGACTGTTCGGAGGGCTGTTTGGACGTCTCTGTCGGAGTCTCCGTGCTATCTCCGGCAGGAGGATCCTTGTCCTCCGAGACGAGCTCCTCAGCCCCCACCGCGGCTGATTCACGTTTCCGCTTACGCGTCTGTGGCGTGTGGCGGGCTTCGGGCGGTGGAGGATGAAGCATATTCGCCGGGTTCTCAATGATCGCAAGATACCAGTGGAAGCTGAAACCCGAGCGCGTCAGATGAAGGGGACGTCGTTAGGTGGGGCGGTGGGGTGAACGTACTTCTCGTTGATGGGCACGATGATGTATTTCTTGCTAAAGATGTCTACCTTTGATGACCACTTCCTCACGCTGGGGTATGCTTCCGCGAACCTAGTAGGCAATCAGTATCATCAAACGTATCGCTGCCCGGAGTAAAATGGAACCCACTCTTTCTTGCCGCTGAGTTTCTTGTAGAAGAATGAATTGAAGACGTGGACCTGCTCCGCCGTCTCTGGATCAGACTGGCGCAGATCGTCCAACCACAGTCTAGCGGCCCATCAGTGTGAGTCGACCGCTGGACATATGTCAAATACGCACTTGAGCCCGAACTCGATGAGGGTATCATTAAGGTATTGTCCATCATCAAGCCTCTTCACGTCGCCTCTTGTGATGTTCACCGCACCAGTCCCGGTTGGAGGGTAAACGAGGAGCCTGGCACCATCCGTCAGACTCGCGGCAATTTAGAAGCCTGGCGTTCAGACACTTACAACTCGTCGGGATCGCTAATCGGTGAAGGCGACGTCCGCGCATTGCGCGCAGATTGTCGTGTCGTTCTTCGTTCAGTGCCGTACGTCCTTCACCACGATGAGCGTCCACCACCGCGATTCCACATCAAACATGCTCACCGGGACGGAGGAGCCGATGTCGATGAATGCTCGGACGCCATCACTGTCGTCGAGTCGTCATTCGCAGGTCCAGCCGAAAGGGGGGACTGTCGTTTGAGAGAAGTATTTGATCGCGTCTGACGCTGTCTTGGTCCCTCTACGAACATCTGTGCTGCTGTTACGGACACTTGCCACGCTCCCGCGGGCGCCTTTGAACCCCTGATAAAGCGCAGTCAGCGGTCTTACTAGGCGAAAAAGCAAGCAAGCAAACACACTTATGCATACTGTGGTCCTTGATCTGAATCTTCAAGATGTCAACGAGTGTCCTGTAAGCTTCACCATCGATGAAGTTGGGATCCTGGACCATAAACTTGAACGTGATGAAGCTCTGTGCGAGCTTAGTCCCTGGAAATAACGGTGGGTCAGCATGCAAACGAAGGGCGGCTTTCCAACCAGCATACCAGGATTGAAACGACATTGGGGTCCTTTGGAAGGATGTTTGCAGGCACCTGTGGCGTGCAATTTGATCACCGCCACGGAATCCTCCCTCCATGTGGAATCAGGATCAGTGTACTATGTGTGTCCCACAGTCAAAATTGTGCCGTACATCATACTTCCAGGCATGGACACCCACCTCGATTTGGTCGACGTCCCGATCCAACAAGATTGACAGTTCCGCACCTCTCTTCTCGTCGGGCGAGCGCGTCACTTTGAGTATATACGTACTCTGTCTCGGAATACGCTCAAGCTTGACCCAGGCCACTGGTTCGAGCTTAGCCTCGCTTTGCGAAAGCCGGCAACCCAACGTCCAAGCCTCCAGCGGAATCGGGTTTGGTACGTTCGCCTTGCCCTTGCCCGGCTTGAACCCAGAGGGAGATGTGGCTGCGGGGTCCAGCGGCCCCGCATCCGCAGAACCACGACTCGAAGCAGCGGTACTCGACAGTGGCTGAAAGGGGAAACCACGACGCAGAAACATCAGTGCGATCCAAATGGGAGAAGTAGAGCCCACGACCTTCTGGTTCTTCCCTCTCATCCCCGCCTTGAGTGACTTGGGCTTTGGCACGCTGTTGAAATCAATGAAGGGAGCGTCGGCTCCACTTGATGAAGGTTTGGGAGGTGGTTTCCCCGCGCCTTTGCTCTCCCATTTCAGAACCCTGTCCTTCACAGAGCCGGGAAGTATGTTTGCCCTCCCGTTCAGTGTCGGTGCTTGAGGCGACGCCGCCTTTGCCTCCGCCTCCGCCTCCGCCCGCTCCTTGGCCGCATCTTCCTTATCCCACTCCGTCGCCGACTCGATATCGCTGCTGAGCGTGTCCACATCCACGACGTCCGGTGGAGTAGCCCGTAGTTGTTGCTGTTGGTGTTTCTTCCGCAGTTGACGGGTATGCGCCCCGTCGGCGGGCAGACGCGACATATTCGGTCTTGGTCTCGGGCTGGGCGACCTATCGAAAGGGTCGGGCGGTTCGGACGGTTTGCGCTTCTCTGGGGACGTATCCTGTTCTATGCAGTCGAGCGGATCAGAAGACGAATGTCTCTCCCCGTCTTCCCTGGCGACCGACGTCGACATCCGCCCCTTCTTGTTCTCAAGAATGACCGGCGTCGGGATCTCGTCGTCGGAGACCACGATCGTTTCCATCGTGCCCGCCGCCCCCAGTGTGCTCCGCTTGCTCGGCGAGGCGGGCTCCTTGCCTTTGCCCTTGCCGCCTCTGCCCTTCCCAGTTCCGGCCGCTACGCACGACGGGACGGAACCGCCACCCCCACAATGACGACGCTCAGGAACGCATGCCGTGCAAAAAGCTCGCCACTAACCACTCACCTCCATCCGCGAAAAATTGGGACTCGTGGTGGTGCGTCGTTTTCTGCCGTTTGGCGGGGTTATGCATCCCGAAGGCGCCGGTGAAGCTTGGGCCGCCCGACCCCGATTCACCCAAGATCGTCCGCGAGGCCGTGTGGTTGCCACTATAAGCTTGGCCCGTCCTGGTGCCGTGAAGGGTGTCGCTCATGCGGCTGCCGCTATAGGGGTTGATGTTGAGAGGCCTCGCACGCGTTGACTGCCGAGACCTGTGGTCAATATCGCATACAGGCTGTAGGATCCGTACTAGAGACTGGGGGGAACGACGTACGATTCGTGAGGCCGGCTGCTTCCAGGGTCCGCTACCGGCAGAGCGGCTTGAGTCGGAAGAAAACAGAGATTTTGTGCTCGCACGTACGCATCGTTGGGCCCTGCACGGTTGGACGCGTCCCTCAGGTTGGCGGATACAGGCGTACCGGAGCCCACAGCGTTTAGGTTGGCGACTGAGCGACGATCCTGGACGAGGTTCACGGCCGTATTCATGCAGGGAGACGAGAGCAGTTTCGTGGACGATAGAAAAGCCTCCAGGTGGGAGTCGAAGGGAGAAAACGTCGGTAAGTTGACGAATGCATGCAGAAGAGGACCCTCCGCTCACGCGAAGGCTCACTTGAAGGCGCGCTAGCCGAGCCACGTGACACTCAATCAGGCAACCCACCAACCCACCACTGCCAGGGGATGATCCACACGACGGCACACAGCTGAGATCTATTCCAATGCAAGAGGACGGGGAACTACTCAGCGAGGACGTAAATATTCGGACACATGCGTAAAGATCCAGGCTGAATTCGAAGGCGCATCCCCAACTGCGGGAGTATGCACTAATAAAGACTCTAAGAGGAGGAGGCCTGTTCAACGTGCCAAAACTGTGTCGATTCCCAGGCGAAAAGGGGCGTACTACGTGAAGAGGGAAGGTAGTGCAAGAAGACGCCAGGAACGTAGCTAGCAGAAAGGATGCAAGGGATGGGTGTTCTACACTACTAGGTACTGCTGAACGAGCCAGGGGGTCTGATTCAATCGTCCGTTGCTTGTATAGGCGTACATGAATGGATGCATGAGAGTTCGTGCACGATTCGTGAGGTAAGATGCGATGATGTGTGAGATCAGGAGCTGTAGTCATGGTCGTATGGCGAGGAAGGAGGGTGAGGGTAGGATAGGATAGTAGGGTAAGGGGCAATGCATAGAATTGACATTATGGGCTAAGGGGGGTGGTAGAGTCGTCACGGGACAATCAACATCCATCGTATTGCGAGTTTCGCGGGAATGTATATCCAGCCTGATCCCACGTTGTAAAATTGGGGTTCGAGTATGCATTGAGGTGGCTGAAGCGCGGTCGTCAGACGAACAGCCAAGCCAACGGCAAGGATAGAAATATGGTGCTTACTTGTTGATGTAATTCGCTGTCGGCCGTGATGAAGGGTCGCACGAGTACGAGTCCTCACCGATCACGTCGTCGCGCTGGTAGACGCGCACGTAGTCGACGTACATGCTCACGGGGAATGTGAGGTGTTGGAAGTCCTGTTTCTGGAACCCGGCTGTATGGACGGTCAGGCTCATGCAGATCGAAAGGCCGAAGCGTTTACTTACGTGCCATGCCCAGGTTGAAGATAACGTACTGTCACCGCGCATGCGCGTGTTAGAGACCCGTTCCGGTGACAAAAAGAGACGGACAAGTACTCACCATAGGCTCCTCCGGAACGACTCTGGCGCTGATCTGCGAAGTGGAATCGGGCCCAATCGTTGCCGCAGTCATCGACCACGACTTCTTGCCGTTCGCGACCCAGGTGATAGACCCCTCGCTGCGCTTGTTGGGGTTCGACCACCACTCGAAGCCATAGGTCCCGTAGCCCTGGCCGTTGTAATTGTCGTTGTCGATGTCCGTGACCGCCGAGACCGCCTGCTGGTAGACGCCGCCCTTGTACGTGTTGAAGTTCGTGATCGAGGAGTCGAAGATCGGCGACACGTCCGACGTGTTGACGAACTCGTATTGGTAGTTGTACGGCGCCGTCTGGAAACTCTGCGAAACCTGCGCCTGGAAGCGGCTCGTGTCGATCTGCGTCTCGAAGATATCGATTTCCGGCACGCCGCGGCCGACATTAACTGAGGGTCCCGGGTGGTCCGAGCCCGGGCACGTGCAGGCGGAGAACTTCTGTCCAGGCATGAAGCTCAGAGGTCCGCCATCAGCACCCCCAGTCGCCGCGGCGGCAGGCTGTTTGTCCGCGGTCGTCTGGTTGGGGAACGTGCCCAAGTCGCACGCAGTGTAGCTGTAGGGCCACGTCCCCTCGGTCGTAGCGCCGAAGCCTGCGCGGCCCTACGCAACGACGTCAAGCAAGCTCTAAGCACCACGAGGAAGGCAAAAATAGACGCACGAGGTTGCCCATCGTCCACGCCGCAGGCCACAGTCCAGGAGCCCGCGGGCTGCCCGGCATGCTGACCGAAACCTCGACATATCCGGTAGTGAAGCAGAACTTGTTCCACGATTGCAGCATGCCGCTCATGAAGTTGAGGTCGTGGTTCGGCTTCTCCGTCATCGTGATAACCAGTTTGCCACCGCTGGTCGTGATTGTGGATGGGTCGTACCACTCGAGATCGCCAGTGGGCCAGTAGTGCAGGTCGACCGCCTCCCAGTATGGGTCGTCTCCCGGGTAGAACGTCCGCCCGTCCTTGGTGAACTCGTCGCTGAAGACGAGACTGTACGACTTGCCGTCTATGCCCGTCCGCGAGCGCACATTTGAAGGTGTGTCCGAGTCGACCAACTGGGGGAAGTTCGCGAGCTGCGGTACTTGACCTGACCCGTTGACGCCTCCGAGATTGAAGCCAGCGATCTTTGGTGGTTCGTGGATGTAGTGGTCGATGATGGGGTACCCAGCGAAGAGGACGATGAGGCCAGCGGTGATGAAGAAGAGGGCGGAGGCGTTCAACCACCCTCGTGAGGAAAAGGGGGCACATCGGCGGTCCAAAGCAGCGTCTCGGACAGGGTCTGGGTTATGGAGTACATCGTCTAGGTCGGGATCCTTGGCATCCCACATATAAGGGTATTGCTGTACAGTGGCAGTCGTTGCTACAGGTGCTGCTGTCGCCGCCAGCTTCTCGTTCGTAGTGCCGACAGAGAATTCGGAGGGGGCATTGCTGAATCGCGAGGCGCCATACCCACGCGATCCGTTGGTCATCGTTGGGTCGTACTATCTCACAGGTCAGGACGTTTCGTATACGTTTCAGGACTGCATCACGTACCGAATATGGCCCGTAACCTCCTCCAATATGTCCAGTCGCGACTCCTTGGGTTGTGTCGTTCTTTTGGCCGAGTTGACTTGTAGACGCCCGCGGCTGGTTGAATGTCGTTGGTTGTGGCGGCTGCCCATATGTTCGGGTGTTTGTTGGGCTCTGTGGAACGGCATAGTATTGGTTCGTCGGCGGGGGAACTCGTCGAGGCGGCGGGGGCATAGTGGATCGTTGCAAGAGGACGAAGGTCTGCGGAACGAAGGTTGGGAACGCAGTGGAGCACTCGAAGCACCCGTGTAGATTGTGGCAGCTATATTTGCTACACCGCAAGTGGACGGTGGAGAGCGGGGAGACGGATGGTCGTAAAGCGTCGTATGCACAGATCAGCGGAGGTGGGCTTGACGGAGGAGGGGGGGGAGGGAAGGAGGACGAGGACGCCGGATTTGGGCTTCCACGGAGGTGGATTGCCGCGTGGTTCAACTTTGTCCGCCGGATTCGGGCAAGGATGGCTGTGCTGTGCTATTCTCGTTGGCGTGTCGACGACCTTCCAAGCACTACTTCGCTACTCGCAAGCAAACAGATCGACGGCCTGTAGGGTGTTCCATGCACTAATAATCGGCCTGCCATTGACATCTTGCAGAACACACTCAGACCACCCAAGCGTGTCGACCATTGGGGCTCCGCCTCCGGAATCACTTGACGTCACGAACCATGTCGGTGCATCCTGGCCGAGCCGCAAATAATCCTCCGAAGGGCAGACGGTCTCACGGACTCTCCTATATACCCAGCCATTTTTTCGCAAACAAAAACGAGCTCGACGATCATCCAATACATCCCATATCCGCTCTACGAATGCGATCGCGCCCCGATGTCCAGTAAATATACGACTCGGCCACCCTCTCAAATTATAATACTGTGTCCTAGATCATTCTTCACAATGATACCGACTTCTGATCAGCCAAACCAATTAAAGTTTATCGTTACATGAACTCCGTCCGCGGTGAAATACTGGTGGCTTGGCAGCAGCACCGTGATCAGATACGGGGTAACAAGTCCAGCGAGCATGAGCAAAAGCTTCTTGCGGCCGCCATCCGTACCCTCCTCGCGGGCATGCGTGAGGTCTGGCTGCAATACCGTCGCCACGTAGAGAAACGTTCCTCCCTAAACAGAGCGTCAGCATTTCACAGCCTCGAACCGCAGCTAGACGCACCGAAAATAGCAGCGCCACACTCTCCCAGCCGCCACCGCTCTCGCCGAGGAACGAGAGAACAACATACGACAGAAGAGTCGCGACAGGCGTCATGGAGCTAAAGATAGCGAGGTGCCGCTTGCACTGTGCGGCCGTGAGGGAGGTGGAAATGAGGGACGTCGTGAGAGCGAGCGCAGTTGGAGCTGGGCCAATGGCACCACTTATCAGCGATCTTACAGAGGCGCAGCAGAGGAATGGGGAACCCCCCCCACCTTTGTGGACGACCAAAGCAAGGAAGACGGCGACGAACGCTCGCGATTGCGCGGAATTTTCATCCGTGACCGAAGCAGAGAACGCCGCCGAACCCATCGCGATCCCATCCACGAACGCGTGCACGGCGAGTCCAAGGGTGAGTGGATATGCGCGCTGTTGGAGTTCTACGTTCATTTCCGCGGTGCGCGGAGATCGAGTGTCTTGCGCGATGCCCTCGGTACGCTCGAGGTCGCCTAACTCCGCGTCAAATTCTACGGACGACACCTCAGTAGGCAAGGGTGCATGCCCGTTGCCCTCGAGGAAAGTAGGGGGATGGGCAGATAGCTGTCGCTCTACGAGAAGCATGAACGCAAACCCGCTCAACAGGGACAACGCGATTGTGGATTGAGGGCCATTGGATGCGGTGATGCTGGATACTCCTCTTCCAGTTCACAAAGAAAGTGAGCATACTAAGAAGGTGGATCAGGGCAATCGCACCACTTACTCGGGTATTACGACGCCCAGGGCTGCACCTAGGAGTAATCCACTGCCGTAGGTGGTCAAGGACGCTAACGTATATTCTATGAAATCATATCAGTCAGGAGGTGGTAAGGTATATGCGCAGTCGCCATGTATTTACGGACTACAACCGCCAGGAGAGAGTTTCGTACCGTCCACTTCTGATTCCGTTCGGGTTTACTCAGAAACTCAGTTTCCGACTCGGTCATATCCCTTCACGATATCCCCCTATACTGGATGCAACGCCGAACACGGCGTTGTGGCCGAGGTGAAGGGCAAGAAGTGCCCCTGAATTGATCGAGCAACTGCCTCCATGCAGGAGGTGGGACAGAACGACCAGACGCAAGTTCTAGTACTCACTTGAGAGCGTTACGGCTAACGGCAGCATGCCCATCCCAAACGAGGCTGCCCCAAGGAGGCTAGCCGTGAAGACGACAGAGGCGAAGTTCATGATCACGACTTCCTCCCAGGTGTTCGAAGATTGGCAAAATTGTGAACAGTTTCCTTCAGTGACTCGCCACAGCCCGGGGGTAGTCCGATGTTTGGCAAGGGGGGTGTTGGTAGGGCTTTGGGAGCAACAGAGAGGACGATCGGAGACGTTCTAAGAGCTCGAGGGGGCGAGGATATGCGGAATGCACATACAGCGACTACAGCGACTATTCAAACACCGCCATGGTCTGGGAGGAAGGTTCGGTTGGAAGCTGCGGCTCGCCTGCAGCAATGCTTTCACGTGACCGATACATCTTAAACCGCGGTACTACTACTAGTACTGTAGTGCCAGTGTCGCGCGCAGACTCGCGGCCGCCGAGTGCTCCAGTCCAGCCTCAGGTTCTTCGATGATGCTCTTGCGTATGCGACGTCTGTTCTGGGCCGACATGCAATCTCACCAACGTCAAACCAACATTGTACGCGACCTGACCCCATGCGTCATGTGAACATTCGTTATTCCGTCCTGAAGCGACTCGGAATACGTAGGCGGAGGTGAAGGTACGTTCGGAAGCGTTTCAACAATTGCGGATCGCTCAGTTCATGCTTCCTCTGACGCGTCCTTCACCCTAACCGGCGACCAGGCGTATACGCACTAACCGACGAACAAGCGTATAAAACTTGCGAGAGTGGGGCTCATGAGTATCGTCGCCCTCGTCGACGTCTCTCTAATCAGCGCCTTCAGACTCGCACTCGTCGATCTCGCCTCTTTTCTCATCTTTCCGCGTATCTCACGTTATGAAGGCTGGCTTTGTGTTCCTCGCCCTCGCCGCCTCCGCCGTCGCGCAGAAGGTCGTTATCGCTTCCCCAACGGAGAACGCGGAAGTGACGGCAGGGGGTACCTTGCTCGTGGAGATCGACCGGCCGGTACGTACTGCCAGCGCATTCTTGAGCCAGACTCCAAGTCAACTCACCCATCAATTGCTCTGCTCTCTACAGGCTTCAGAGACGCATTCCACTGACGTCGCCGTCATTATTGGCCTCCAGTCTTGCGGTGGTGATGGCAACTGCGACGCCGTTGCTGCCAACTACGCCCGCGTTCTCTTTTATGGGCCCTTCACGCCCAAACACGTCGAGGGCCACACCAACGTCTCGCACAACTACACCGTCAGGATCCCGCAAAACACTGCAGCAGGCAAGGCGCTCCTTCAAGTTGCTCATTTCTTTTACGTGGGGGTACGTTTAAGTATCTATCCACGTCCCGCTTACGGCAGTAGTAATAAAGGTGGTTTAAAGGCTAGCAACCAGCCCCAGATGGAGACTCTGAACACGGTCATTCAGATCACATCCTCTTCCTGATGAGCGGAAGGCGAAGCTGATATCGGACATTCGTCTGAATGAGCGTCATCACTTGCTTTCGGTCGCTACTCGATGTTCTCTTATAATCCTCCGTTCCAGCATTCTAATCTAGCAATGTACGGTCGATCGTAATGACGTCACGTCCTAAACTCAAATAACTCATGCGGCGTTTGGTATGCTCGGCCCCTATCTCAACGTTGGTCGCCTTCAGCATGTCGGCGCGGTATACATGCGAAATAATCTTCCACCGCGCAACAAATGTCCCCATCGACGACTGCAAAGACCTCTCCTCTGATCCATACATCTCTGCCACCCTCGAGCCCCTCCACAATAATACTGGTGGGGCCCCGCCGCTCTCGTACCGGACCCAGACCATCCGCAGGACCCTCAATCCGACGTTCGACGCGCGATGGCTCGTGTCTGGCGTCCCCGCAGCCGGCTTCGTCCTGACGCTTTGGCTGCTCCACGAAGAACTCTTCAGCCGCCACGACAAGCTCGGCAAGGCCGTCATACCCATTCCTGGATCCGGAGCGCAGCTGAGCCAGGGATGGGATTCGGGCGAGCGGGAGTACAAGGTCCACAAGCGGTACGGGAGCTGCAAGGCGCGCCTCTGCCCGTACGTCGCGAAGGTCGTCACCCGCGGACGCATCAGACGTCGCGTGCGGGTGTATGTGAGTGTACGCGTGCTCGGGCCTGCGCCGCGCCTGGAGTCTGGAGACGATGCGGAGCGGGTGTACACGCTCGGTCCTCGTAAGTCGCGTCCTCACATCTTCAGCTGAGCCTTGACGTACTGAAACAGAAACGTGCTCCTCGTTTACGCTGGGAAGACTTCTTCTTTCGGCACTTCTCCCCGATCGCGGCGGCCCTGACGTCGGTGCGGTGCTTCCAGGCGATCCAGCTGCAACTGACGGGGCCCGTGCCCGCCGCGCTGCGGCTCAGGTACATGGGGTATTCGCCGTTTATGAAGGCGATGTTTCGCAAGAAGGGCATCGAGGGCATCCTGCTGAACCGCGTGCTCCATAAGCAGCACAGAACCATCTACAAGTGGAGCAGGTCTACCATATATGGCGTCGTATACGTAGAGGAGCAACCTGGTGACTCCGGACAAGAGAAGAAGAATATGGAGAGTGAGGATGATGAACCTCACCAACCTGTCCAACCGGTATGCCTGAAGAGCCTGTGGCCGGACGAAGCGTTTGCGAGGACGTTCTTGGAGTTGGTAGAGTACGGGACCGAGGGGCGGATCTTCACCTACGTGATCATGCTCGACGGGGAATGGCGGTTCACGGTAAGCATTCCGTGCCTTTCTTCGACCCACCCCCGGGTTAGTATCTCACGGCGGACGGCCTTGCAGGAGACAGGCGAGGAGTTCGCGATCGACCAGCTGAGCAAGCACACGATGCACTCGGACGTCGCGCCCGAGGTCGCGTTCAGCGGCGAGTTCTTCGTCCGCCGCATCCGCCGCGTCCGCAAGGCCCAGGCCCAGGCCCCCGGCCGCACGAATGGCGACGCGTCCCTCATTGACTCGTGCAGCTGCGACGACCTCTTCGACGACCCCGCGCCCGCCTCGCAGGCTCAGTCGGATGAGGTGGACCAGGACCAGGACTCGGATCCGAGCGCGGTCCCTCCCTCGGCGTACGAGCTCATCGTCGACAACGCCTCGGGCACGTACCGCGGGCACAACGACCTCCTCCCCGTCCTGCAGGCGTTCCTTGCGCGCCCCTCCAACCTCGGCGCGCTCGGGCGCGTGCGCGCGTTCGACAGAGGGGACGAGCGGCTGAGGCGGTGGAAGGACCGACGGAGGGAGGAGAAGCGGGCGACGCGGGGGACGAGCAAGGGGAAGGAGAAGGCGGTGCCGCTGGTGAGGCTGGCGAGCGTGAGCTCGAGCGGGTCGAGCGGGGACGACCCGGCTATGGGCGGGGATGCTGAGAAGGACAGGGCAGCGGGGTAAAGAGCCGGTTTGAGAGTGTTGAGTTTCTTGCACAGCCAAGGGTTCCTGGAGGTCGAAAGTATGCGCAGACTGTGGAGAGTCCACTGAGGTTGCGACGTGTAATCCATTGTAACATGGAAGGAAGTGTATGATAAGGTGTGACGAGGGTTATGTAAGTATATATGGTGTAATGACCTAGTAATGACAGTCAGCTATACCGACAGGTAGCTAAAGTGACAGGTAGCTACGCGGTACTGCAATAGAACGACGAAACTTCAGAAAGTCCAAGTCCAAAAGGTAGCTAGGCGGCACTGCAATCATAGAACGACGAAACTTCAGAAAGTCCAAGTCCAAAAAACCAAGTCTACGCCCAAAGCCCCTGGCGGAGTGTGTTATGGAAACCATCGCCTTCGCGTGCGCGGAAGGAAAGGTTTGTCGTTCCGGGACAAAGGGGCTGCCTCCGGGTTAGAATTAGGGAATGACCAGAGTGATGTTCGTGAAGTCGTAGGTGGGCGTCGCGCCGGCCTGCAACACAAACACAAGAGCGGTCAAGACCCGTTCGACCCGCGACGCAAATAAGGAATGCTTACCCCGACCAAGGACATATGGGCGACACCCAAGCTGACCTGGCCACTCGAAAACGACGACGGGACGGTGACCTCGAAGCGCTGGTGAGGCGGCTTCGAGGGCGTCTTGCTGTTGTACTGCGGCTTGTACGACCCATGGTAGACAACGTCGCCGAGGACCTGGCTGACGTCGACCGACGCGCACTTGGAGGTGCCCTTTGGGCCGCCGCAGGGCCAGAGACCGATCGCGATCGCGACTTCGGTCGAGCCGGTGAGTGAGTTCTGCGCATGCGTAGTGTTGGAATGAGAAGAGCGGAGAGCTGAAGAAGGTGGGAGTACGTACAGGGCGGTCCACCTCGACGGTGATCTTGCTCCCTGGCTTCACGAGAGCGAAGTTCTTGGGGGAGCTGATGTGGAGGCGCTGGGCGAGCGCGGACGCGGCGAAGGCTACGAGCGTGAGGGCGAACTTCATGATGTCGTAATAAGTAGAAGGCGGAGGGTTTGGGAGGCGAAGTGCCTGTGTTGGCGAGACGAGGGAAGAAAGGGAAGGGAGGTTGGGCCTGGCGAATGGAACTCTGTCGATGCACCTTTTATACTCGGGAGTCGGGAGGTCCAAGCAACTAGTGTCGTGGCCAATCTAATGCAATGGCGACCGAAAAGGCCGAGGCTGTACTTGGCTATGAAACTAGTTCAGCTCACGTTGCAAGTCCTCACTCTCCAGGGACCAAGATGATGAATTTAACCTCTCGACGATTCCGCGCTTGCCCTGGCTTTGAGCCCGAAATCGTATTCCCTGCCTCTATCTTCTCTTGGGGGCCCAACGTTGCGGATATCGTTCGAAAGCCATGCAATCTCTTTGTGTGCGACTGACCAGAACAGAGAACAGATTGGATAGAACCGCCTACGCTATAGAAAATAGCTCAGAACACGGGGTTGGTGTTTTGGCGTCTAGCACCTGAGGTCGAGCGCATGGTCCGTGGTCCCGCCGGCGCTCTGGTCCCGCCGACTGCGGTGTCAGCACTGACAGCACCCACCTCATCGATTCATCTCTTATAATTACTTATTATTAACCTCCGCCACCATCCCGCCTCATCCCGCCTAACATATCACGGTGAGCAACGTCCGTCGTCGACAACCATCTCGCGGCTGATTCACCCCGCAGACGGATATACCTGCATCCTTCTTTAATTCGAATTCATACTAACCCTAATAGTAAGGACAATCAGTTCATCAGGTCAAGAACTTGTTCAAGTTAGCTATGTACTTACGTGGTATTGCATTGGCCGAATGCGAATTCATTCGCTCGCCCATCTCGTCTGGCGGCCCTCGGGAGCCGGCGAACTTCGACATGCAACAAGAAGACCAGTGCGGAAGCCAAGCGGGGCTAATCCACTTTCGGGGTATTCGCTAAAGGCACTGCATGCGCAGAGTGCGGTGCGTGAGGAGATGTTGAGGGAGCGAGTTGAAGTGCTGTTAACGTTGACGTGGACCATGAGGTGAGCGATATGGCCCGCTACGGTGGCCCACTTGTGGGTCCGAGAGCGAGACAGTAGCGACACTGGGCAGTTGTCTTACTAGTAGTTACGTACTACTTAACCTTGACTCTTCGTTCGTTTCGCCACAGATCAAGACATCAGTCAAAAACGGAAATCTTAAACACTTCAGGGCGAACTAAACGGAGTCACCACGCATCAAAACATCATTTACTTGGCATTTATGCATACGATGGTCAAACGATATCGATGGTCGGTCCAGGGACCGTACGCTCCAGCTGAACAAAGTTGTCTATTCTTCAGAGGGAGGGTGGTTGTGCCGACATGAATGCTAGGGTAAAAGTGAAACGTGTACATATACGAAACCCGCGGTCGTCGAAAAAATCGACTCGAGATAGTGCAACTATCGTTGTAAGCGCTCAAAGTGACTTTCCGGACTCCATAACCACTTGGCGGAAGGGAGTCCAACGTCTGTGGCCGGAGGGCCAAGTCTCTCGCCACGAGTCTCGCAATCGACCATCATCAACATCAGCAGCGTCCGAGCAGGTGCCCGATATAAGCCGAAATAGGACGAAGGACAACCAGGACTGCGATATTGATGGAGCGACGGCCTTGACAATGGGAATGCTTGAAGCGAGCTAGAGGCGACATCGGACACAGTCATGTTTCTTGCACGGCTCTCAGCCAGTGTTCCGAAGGTTTTCGTAGGTCGTTGCTAGCCGCTGTGCTGTGGAATCCTTCGGCTGACCATGGACAGTCTACGGAAATTGTTTCATCCATTTGCAACATCACAGTGTAAATGGTGTAACAAGGTATAACGACAGTTAGCTAGGCGGTACTTACTACAATACGATGACAGAAGTTCAGAGAGTCCAAAGTTCATATAGTCCAAGTCTACGTATGCGCAAAGCCCTAGGTGGCGGATGCCACGTAATCCATCGTCTAGTCAGACGTGCAAGGAAGGTATATGCTACGCGGTGGTAGGGCGAACAGGTGCACTTTCCTGCTAGTCTCCGTAGCCGACCATATCCTGATATAAATATAGATGACAGTCGATCTATTAGTATATGGTCTGCTCCCCTACACGTCGGTTACCCCCCCTATGACACTTGGAGACCAGCTTCGGCGCTAAGTCGCTCGTGAGCCAATGATATTGCGTATTTCGGCGCCTGCCCGTAAACCTGCTGACATGATGGGCTCAGAACGGGTCACTACAGATTGGAGGGTGACAAGGAAATAGTATTGTTGGTGCACATTCCACAAACCGCGCGAGACAAAGGAACATGTATTTCGCCCGAGTGCATACATTGTGGTGCTAAACATGAGGGTCCAGGACCAGGGAACTTGAGTGTCATTGCTATATATTTTGAAGCACCTTCATACTACTTGATATATCCCAGATTTTCGAATCGCGCCATTGCATAACAGTCGCAGGTGTACTCTTTGGGGGACAGCACATGCACGCTGATGTGTGGCTGGAGCACGCTGGCGCGTACATCGAGAACGGGGGACAACAGTCGCGACCAGCTGAGCAAGATGCGCGCGAACATTCAGGGACTTGTGGCACGACTCGAGTGAAAGGCATCGGGGATCTGGAGAAGTCATGCTCAGCACGCGGGGGAAGTACTCGCCTGGCGTGGTCCCGTTGGGTTGGCAAGGCGGGGGGCATGGAGAAGGGTAGAGTCGTAGACCGCGTTGCAGAGGCCCGAATAGAGACTTCCTAGCCTGTTGAGACGGGCGCCACCTCGCTGCATGTCGCAGATAAACATGTTTTGGATGGGGACCGTGTTCTGGGGCTCCCGAGGAGGTTTGAGAGAACATGGGATGAATGACATTTCAAGAACGATCGAAATGACAACGCGTTTGGGACGCGCGTTGTTTGTTGGTGTTGACGTGCAGACAGGGGAAATATCAGCACGTGACTCGGAGATGTCCGAAGTGTCATAGGTGGGGGTAAGTGGTCTGTACGGACCAAGACTACTTTCCTGCCTCCGGGTCGGAATTAGGGAATGACTAGCGTGATGTTAGTGAACTCGTAGAAGGGCGACGCGCCGGCCTACAACACGAAAGCAGAGCAGTCAGGACCTGTTCAACTCCGAGGACGCAAGCGGAGAATACTTAACCCCCACCAAGGACAGATGGGCGACACCCAAGCTGACCTGGCCACTCGAAAACGTCGACGGGACGGTGATCTCGAAGTTCTGGTGCGGCGGCTTCGTGGGCGCTTTGCTGTCGTACTCCGGCTTGAAGGACCCGGTATAGACAACGTTGCCGAGGACCTGGCTGACGTCGGTCGACGCGCACTTGGAGGTGCCCTTCGGGCCGCCGCAGGGCCAGAGACCGATCGCGATCGCGACTTCGGTCGAGCCGGTGAGCGAGTTCTGGACACATAACGTGTCAGGATGAGGAAAGCGCGGAGGACAAGGGAGGAATGTGACATACGGGGCGGTCCACCTCGACGGTGATCTTGCTCCCTGGTTTGACCTGAGCGAGGTTCTTGGGGGCACCGATCTGAATGCGCTGGGCGACCGCGGAGGCAGCCAAGGCAGCGAGCGTGATGGCGAACTTCATTGCACCGGGATAGGGGGGAGAGGTGTTGGGAGCGAAGTGCCGCGACGAGAGGAGGACCGAGGAGAGGAGGTGGGGTGACGAACGGAACTTGGTAGACGCACCTTTTTTATATGGAGCTCCGAGCAGTGTCGTTACCGATCCGAAGCGTCTTTACGTAGCCACAAATGTCAACGCCCGTACCCAGCCCGTACCCACTGCGGCCAGCCTGTATCCGCAGGCCTTTGATACCTCCTGCCCATCAGCTGAGCGAGCTATGCGAGACGGTGGCGGTGATCGGCTGCATGTTTCAGGAATGGGGGTTCATGGTTTGTCATGACATGTAACCAGCGAGACTAAATGTGCATGGGCGTGATTGACTGGGAGGTAAACGTGTTTGCAGTGCGGCGCACCAACCTGCGCGCCGCCCAAGCGGCGAGAGTGCGGCCGATGTCAAAGCGTAGAGGGTTGATCCACTTTCAGGGTGTCCGCTGGAGCAATGGTAGTGCGGTGTTGCGTGCATGAGGACATGTTGAGAGAGTGGGCGGGCTGGGGTGAGCGATGCGAGTAGGGCGGAACTGGTTCGTTTCAGCACGGATCAGTACCTCGGTTGTGTCTTGGATTAGCGGCAAGGAATCGGGGACTCAACCAGAGGTATTTGTGCATTCGATGAATGTCTGCTTTATGCAGAGGGAAGAGGTAGACACCGCGCCACGACTGACACCGACATGACAGCTAAATCGAGCCAAATAATCAGCTAACGTCATATATCTGATAGCACTTGTAAGCGCCCATGGAGAGTGCGTAGTAACATCCGTTCTCCGTTCTCCACCACTCGACAATCACTGCGCTTACCCCCAGTGGCCACCTCGTGTTCATCTTCCCTGCATGAGGTGTCTCAAGATGGCGGACAAGACATCAATTTGGCTGTTGAATATCGAGATCGTTCGAGATTGAAGTGATGGTATTAGTAAGTAAATTTAGTGATACTGACTTGAACCTGTTCCGAGTCAGTGTCGTAAGTACAACACCAGCCAGTGCGACAGAAACCCAAGCCGTGCCGGTGAGTCCGTACTCCAGTAGTCCAAGGGCATTACGTATTCAGTTCGTGTGTTATGTTACGTTCAACAGGTCCATAGTCCGAAGACTTTCTTGATGCTTCGTCATTCCGTCTTAACCTCCATCATCATCCATCATGGTCGACTCAAGACCCAATCTTCAGCGTGGTGTTCAACGTCTCCAGGAACGGCATAAGACCGGCCTAAGACACAAGCACACGCAAACTTGTCAGCAACGGTCCAAATCATCGGCGCGCAGAGACAAAGCGCGAACTCACCCCGATCAGCGAGAAATGCGCGACGTTCAGGCTGACCTCGCTTCCAGGCACAAAGTGCGCCGGGACGGTGACTGTGAAGTTCTGGTAGGGGGGCTTCCAGCCTGCGTTCGTCAGCTGAGGCGAATAAGGGCCGGTGTAGACGACGCTGCCCATGACTTGGGTGACGTCCGTCTCGTTGCAGGCTCCGTTGCACGGCCAGAAGCCGATCGCGATCGCGACTTCCTGCGAGCTGCTCAAGGTCATCTAGCGGCGAGTGCGCATTAGAACCAACGCGAGCGGGATGGGCACTGGAAGTACGTACGGGTCTGTCGAGTTCGATGGTGATGTTGCTCCCCAGCTTGACCGTTGAGAACTCGGCAGGGGCGACAATCTGGCACCTTTGCGCGAACGCAGATGCTACGAGGAAGGCGAGAACGAAGAGGTGAAGCATGGTGGCGTAAGTTTTGAACGACCTCGACGTTGCTGTTGCTGAGTGTCGTGACCAAAACAGAGACGACTGGGAGTCGACGTGAATCTTGCTGGAGAACGATACCTGTTTATATATTGTGCACCCAAGAAAAGCGCCGAGCATCCAGCTCGTTATTACGCTTTGCATGCGCCGCCGACATCGGATATGACAGTCTGGTATGTACGAGAAGGCACCTGCGTCTTGGAACTTGGCTGCCGAAAGCATAGCCTCGAACTGTATGCAGCGGTGACACGCGCGACGTCGGACCAATGGCATAGCACATGACTCGGTCTGGAATGCCTGCCGTGGTAAAGTTGAGGCGGGAGTGGAGACTTGGTGGACAGAGCGCAGGAGAATCGCTATCAGATGCGACGGGCTCCAAGAGGCAGTGGCGGGCCGACTCGGAAGAGCCGCGAGGGATGGGGACTCACAGTGGTCTTAGATGGCGTCCAGCGCGAAGCTCACAATATTATGCATCCTGTGAGACTGGCATATGGCATGCTATGTACCGTTCAATATTCAACGCCCTGCATATGTTGTGACCAACAACTTACCAATCTATACGGGATATATCAGGCGAACACTGTGATGTCATCAGGACGGCCAGCCACGAGTTGGGGGTGAGGTCATGGCGTGGTTCCTGCCGACTCCGCCAGAGCGGCAAGAGTACAATGATCAACGTCATGGCTTGACGGGCTGTCTCTGGATTGGAAGTCGAAGAAAGAAGGAAAGCCCGGGCGTAGTTGAAGGCGTAGCTGCGGGAAATGAGAGACGAAACGCCAGTCTCTCTCATTTCTGCGAGGCACATTGAACTTTGAAGCGGGAGAATGAAAGATCCAAGAAGCTGTTCCAGGTGGTCAACCTAATTAGCGGGGGTCTCATGCCGTTCAACGCCGGAAGGGTAGCACTCACCGCAACCTTTGATCATGAATGGCATGCTATGCTCGCATGAAACGCGCTCACTTTCTAACAACGGATGCCGACATGGTTCCGTGCGCTTGTTTATTAAGAAAGACACTGCGCCCGCATATAGCCAGAAGTCCTGCATGACGTACTTGATGGAAGTTATCTCGTTCTGGAGCAGACGAGAAGTTGCATAACCGGACACGATCCACTCATATGAAATACGAACCATGGAATACTGCATACCGAGTAAATTTTTCTCGACCCCGTACCTACGGGGATATCAAAGGCCCACGTCCGGCCGAGGTCTCTCCGTACGAGTCCCGCCAATATCTTCGCCAACTTCTCCGGCTCCTGCTTCGCGCAAAAGGGGGCAGTCAGCACGCGGGCGTTCGAAAGCGAGCCAGCCAACGTTGACACTCACGCCGTGGTTCGGGCCTCCCAGTTGTGCCAGAACTTCACATTGACATCTGCCGGCGTGCTCTGGACTCGACTCCTGGTACCTCGCGCGGGCGATGGCCTAACTCCATCTCCAGACAGTCAAGCAACGCATGCTCGTCCTACCGTGACGGCGGGGTTAACGTGGCTGGGCCTCGCATGGTCAGGCCCGCCCTGCACTCGAAGAGGGTCAATTTGCGCTGTTGCTTTCGCATGCGCTCCTGCTTCTTGAGAGTGGGCACGTACTGCATACCATGGAGGCCAACGCGAAGGGTCCCTTGGGCCTTCGGACGATGAGGTATCGCAGGCACGGAGCCTGGAAGATGGGGTAGAATGGATTCAAAACCCAGCAGATTCGAGGACTCGGTCACGAACTTGCTGAAACCTGTAGCTAGTGGAGTGTGTCGCAACAGTGATTCCCCGCTGATCTACTGATCACCTAGTAGGTTCGCCCGGATGAGTCGTTCAGTATATGTGATTGCTGTATGCGCACTTTACCGTATATTATGATAGTGTTAGATGCTCGCGGCCAGCTTCGAGCAATTGGGACACCGGCGGCATCGATGATCGAGTGTGAAAAATGAGTTGAGTTGCAAACTGCAATGGGACGCTCGCTTCGTGGCGCTTCGGCACACGGGCAAGATCCCCGGCCACCGTTGGGCCCAGGCGCCCGCCTGTTGCTCTTCGCCATGCCCTGCCAATGCCATGCCCCGCCCGTCTCTGCTTGGCGGAAGTACCTGGATGATTGGCTGCATATCCGGGATCAGCCATACCATTAATACAAATGTGCCCCATGCCGGCCTAGCTTCCCCGCACTCTCGTACAGGCCTCTGCTATGAACAACCTGCTGACTCCACCTGCCGTGACCCCCGGCCTGGAAGCCACTTGAAATCCTGTCGAAGGTAAGCCAATGGTTGGCTCTAGAGTCTCTCCAGACTCCTTCGCTTCACCGCCTTGCGGCCGACGTCCTGCGACTGTACCGGCTTACATCGGCAGGAGGCACGATGGAGCTTACCAGCACTACATAAAAACCTACCATGGCGGCAATCAAGCAGCACGAACGTCTACTCCCGAGTCCTTCCATCTCATATCTACCGCCACCATGAAGTCCGTCTTCGCCTTCCTTGCGCTCCTCGCTTCAGTGTATGCGCAGGGCATCAAGATTGCTGCTCCCGCAGAGAACTCGCACGTAGTCGCCACGAAGAGCGTTCTCGTCGAGGTCGAGAGACCGGTGAGTTTACCACGCCTACTGCATCCAATTTCCACTATGTACCATACTTACTGGCCTTCAGAACTCACAAACGCCGTCGGCCGATGTAGCAGTCATCATCGGGCTGCGGTCGTGCGCGCCCAGTGGCGACTGTGACGCCATCGCCGAGTCGGGGACGTTGGGGACGATCCTACACAAGGGAACGTACGACCCGATCTCGCGCACGGGCGGTGGCAGCATGTACCAGAATTACACCGTCCTCGTCCCCGATGCTCTCGGGACAGGGTCGGCGCTCTTGTCTGTGGCGCACTTTTACGCCGGCGGAGTGAGTACCTCGGACCTTCGGCCCCTTGGGAGGTGTGTCGCTGATGCAGTTTGCGCTCCAGGTCGCGAATTCGCCCGCGATAGACATGGCGCACGTCGTGGTGCAGGTTGACTCTGTTTGATCTCGGACTGATCCTGAACGGACTTCTCCACTTCCTATCAATTTTTCGGACTTGGCACTGAATCGAGTAATCGTCTTGTATGACCCCCAGACTCGTAGCCCAACACGATGTTGTACGATTTGCATCTTGTTACACGTAATATTCAAGCAGTACAGTACATACTATTGCTAGTAAGCTATTGATGGCGAGTGGTGACCCAATCCCGAACGAAAGCGAAGTGTCCGTGGGTCATAAACAAGGATTGGCTCCCTGCCATAAGGTAAATGATGCAGCATTCTACGGTCCGACGGCCGCTACGGAGTCCAGAGTCCAGAGCCTGTGTGCAGCTAGCTCGCAATAAAAACGGTCTCGTTCAGGACCTCGAGGCTCGGCCAGAACAGTTCCTGCAAAGAATACGAGGAAGCATCAGCCCGCGTCCGTATCAACTTCCTTCACCAACACCAACCGACAGGGCCGCGCCGCGAAGCAGTGCGGGATGACTAGGAACAAGGACTACTCACCCCGACGAGTGTGAAATGGGCCACGGCAAGGACCGCGGGGCCAGGCTCGAAGCCGACGGGAACGGTGACCGTGAAGTTCTCGTACGCATTGGCTCCGTCGGGTGCCACGGGTGTGTATGGGCCGGCGTAAAGAATGTCGCCCATCATCCAGGCAGAGTCTATGTGGTCGCACGTTCCAGGGGGTGCGCGGTCGGCGCAAGAGAGAAGGCCGATGGCGACAGAGACGTCGCGGGAACCGGTGAGGGAGTCCTGCGTTCGCAACATGATAATGTGATGAGTAGTGTCCAACGTTGGTGACGTCGAGGAAATACTCACGGGTCTGTCGACGTCCACGACGAAGCTCTCGCCTGGTGCGAATGTGGACCGGGGCGGAGGGGCGTAAATGAAGGCGTTCTGTGCGGTGGAGAGCGCAGACAGCAAGAAGCACATAAGGAGGAGGATTGCGGCTCTTAGCATGATTGAGATGTCACTGGGGGTGTTAGGATGTCCTTCCGGTCAACAGAGCCTGCACTTGCAGGTATATATACCTGCCGTTAACCATGTCTGGCGGCGACCTATGGCCGACCTGGACAGGGCGAAGTCGGACTAGAGCGACGAATCACAGAAAGTGAAAAAGCTGTTCAGCCCGGGGCCATCTCGTACAGTCCTGGATTGAGATGTCGGGCCGAATAGGTGCGGGCAGTTGTAAATACGTTAAGGTTCATCCTCTGCGATTGAAGTACTAGTTCCTCGATAGTTTACTCGTAGAACTCCAAGTTAGTTCTTTCCTTAACAACACAGCCAACCGTCTTCCGCATCTACTGAATGAAGATGGTCTCGCTCGGGTCGTCGAGCAGAGGGAAGAATAGTGCCTAGTCAAACGCTCAAATGAGCTCGGTCCCACAAAAGATGTGCACAAGTACGCACCCCGACGAGGACGAAGTGAGGGACTGACAAGAGTGCAGGTCCAGACGGGAAGTCGACCGGGATCATGACGGTATAGTTCTGCACGAGCGTCGTGCTTCCCGGCACCGCCTGAGGCGCATACGGCCCAGCAAAGAGCACGGTGCCCAGCTCCTGGGTGGGATCGATGCCGTCACAAGTGCCAGCAGGGGCTCTTCCCGCACAGGACAGGAGGCCGATCGCAACCGAGACGTCCTGCGAGTTGGTGAGGCTATTCTGCATTTCCGTCGTCAGTCTCGCCTTCTCGTAACGTGGGACGTGAAACGACGTGCGGGCTTGTTCACCTCGACAACCACCTGATCGCCGGGTGAGAACGTCGAGTTGGGGGGAGGTGCTCCGATCACCACGGTTTGGGCGCCAGCGAGGCCAGCGAGAAGCGCGGCAATAAAAGCTGACTTCATCTTCCAGGGAATTGCGATGAGCTGAGGAGACAAGCTCTTGCTGAGATATGACAAACAGGAGCGAGCTTTATATGCTCCTGTAAGAGCGACCGACTGCCGGAACGTGCGTAGAGCATGACCGCGGTAGCTAGCACGCCACATCGGAAGCCCCGAGAGGAGCAACATGAAACCAAAGCCAATGTCCCCTCTGTATGCAACCGCGGTAGTGGCTTCAGGTAAATGGGGCATTGCCTCGATTCGTCCTAGAAAGAGAGATTGGAGGAGAGTCCGGGCCGTCCGCAGTCGAACGGTCCTGCAGCTGTGAAACGGTACATATGATCAGCAGGCAGAAATAGCAGACGCACAACAGCAATGGGAGGAAGGAAACGAAACTGTACGCTGAATGTTGAATTAGGAGGGGACGAGACGCGCTTATTCGTGCGCTCCGAGCCTCCGGCAAGGGAAGGGTGGATGAATAATGTATAGGACAACTCGTGTTGTCGCCTTGGGGTAAATAAAGATTATACTGACTCACATTCACATCCCTGTCTCTCGTCCCATGCCAGTGTTTCGCAGGCGGCGGTCCTACGTTACTCTGGGAAGCGTGGTGACCTATAGAGAGTTGTTGTTTTCAGGGCATATCGAGATACCAACACTAACGATGAACATACTTGTCTTCTCACTTCACAGCGCCATACCCGGCCTGAGACGTCCGGTCATGAGCATTGACAGAGACGCACTCGGATATTTCCAATGGTGGAATATATTTCAAACTTGAACGGTACAGCTCGAGACCGATGGTGTTGAAAGCACGATAAGACATTTGTCATTGAGGTGGTCTAAACCGACCTAGTACGGCGTCGAACACTAGCAGAGGGTGCGGCTTCAAGGAGTTCCGCGGGTTTCATGGGATCCAAGTGTACATAGTGTGTAGTCGGAGGATGAAGCGAGCACGAATTTGAGGCTGGCGCCTCGGAGCCTAGTACAGCCACACTCGGCAACTGCCGGGCGCCAGGTTACGTCGCCTCGCTGAACCTCGAGTACTTGCATCAGTCTTGCATCACAACCAATGCCAGTGATTCATCTAGACCAACCCTTCAAACGCTCGAACACAACAAGACGGCGCTACAAAGGAACACGGAGCTTTTGAGATTGCGTACACAAAGTAAGCCCGACCTACCTTTGCAGTGCATTGAGCTAGACAGCATCGTCAAACTTTCACGGCGCCGGCGGAGACAGTGGTGTGGAAGGGGTCTCCCTTCTAAGTGCTAGCCATAGTGAGTACAGTACCCCCATTCGCATTCGCTATCGTGTGCTCACGATATTGAACGCGAAGTGCACAATAAGGATGACCTCTGGCCCGGTAGGGAAGCCCTCGGGGATCCGAGTACTGTATTCGTGAAGCTCTGGAGGAGGTCTGCCCCTGGAATGCAAATACCTTCGAATAAAGGTACTTATCGTCGAACCACAGCGCTCCGATGTTGCTGGTGGTGATGACGCCTTCGCAAGCCGTCGGGGCTGCCGTCACTCCGCAGCTCAGGAACCCAACCGCGACAGCGACCGTCGAGCTAGGGAGCGAGAGCTGGCGGAAGAAGCGATTTGGTGAAATATCGTAACGCCTACAAACCTAGATGGTCGATGGAACGCTTACCGTGCGATCTACAACGGTCATGAAGGGTTCCCCGCGCTGCAGAGTGGTGAATTGCGGGGGCGCCGCGGTGATCACCTTCTAGGCGACGTGATGAGAGTGGAAGGGGCGATGATGGGGTTGAACATTGCGATGAGAGGAGAAGTGGAACGAAGTAGGGAGGGAGGGAAGACATTTCAATGGTAAGTAATCGTAGAGGTGCCCTAGAGATGAGTACCTCCGTTGTTCTCCTCGTTCGACGTGTTCTCCCTCTTATTATGTTCCTAATCCAGGGCGACGACGGCCACTTCTTGTACTCAGCATTCGTGGGTTGAGTGACGAGTAGTATTGCGCCCACAGGTCCCCGATGTCCGTATATGCAACAACTTCTCTACCAGTTAAAACATGCTTGGTATGCGCCTCTGTTCAGGACTGGACGGATATAATCATCCTGATGATGGGCTTGGCTGACGTCTTTGGATCTCAAACGGCAGGAAAAAGACGTTGTGTCCCAACTAAACCTATGTCCGATGATCGGAATAATGGCCGTTCACATGAACTGTACCGTCAGGATTCCTAGAAGCCCGGGCTAGTAGAGACCCTTTCAGGCGTCTCCATCCATGTGCTAGGGAAGCCTCTCGCTCCACCGGTGCTTGTTTGTAACACCGCTCATGCTGATTTTCATTCCAGACCCGGTCTGCGCTTTCGCTCATGAAGGTCATGGAGGCTCTCTTCCTTCACCGAGGTCTGTCCGTACCCAGCTTAGCGATGCGTCATTCCTTCACACACAGTGTAATAGTGAGTTCCGCCATAACACATTTATATTGACTACATGAACAATCCATTCGTCTCATCCTAGATGTCGCCAATTACAGCGCTATGTTGACCGTCTGGCTGACGACCTCAAGGAAGGGTTGCGTCCCCTGCAGTTTCAATTGCCGTCAGTAAGTCGGCGTCCCGGACGCTTCCATCAGGCGTATATGCATACGCACCTGGATTAACGAGAAGTGTGCTACAGACAGCAGCGCCGGTCCGATCAGGAAGAGAACCGGGACCTGCACCGTGAAGTTCTGCGCGACGTCCAAGCTCCCGCCGCCGACAGACGTAGGAGCGTAGGGTCCGAAGAACAGCGAGGTGCCAATGTCCTCGGTCGCGTTGACTCCCGAGCATGATCCAACGCAGGACAGTAATCCTATGGCGACGGAGACCTCCTGGGAGCTCGTGAGGGACGCCTGCGAGCAGGATTTGGGTGTCAGCGTTTACTCGAGCCCAGGAAGAAGGAAGGCGGTGGTGAACGTACGGGTCTCTCGACGTCGACGACGAACGAGTCGCCGAGCGACAGCGTCGTGCTCGCAGCTGGGGCAGCGATCACTACGCTTTGTGCCGCTGCAGAGGCCACAAGTGAAGCAAGGGCGAAAATGGCGGTGCGCATGCTGGGATGAGGAAGTACGAAGGGGGTTGTAGGAAAGAGGTATGTCTCCTGGGTCCTGAGCACTACCGGTCTGACCCCTTTATATATTCTAACATATTGCCCGGCGGTAGGAGTTGGAGGACCGTGTGTCGGCACCTGGCGCGGCCATACATTCGCAATCTTGTCAGCAGGGCAAAGTGGACCCTGAAGGTGAGTAGGAGCGTCACCCCGTGCAGCTGGACACGGCGCGCGTATCAGGCTACTTGCCCCAACTAATCCTTGAAAGGTGAGCGTTGCACGCACTCTGATCTCCTCCAGGTGCGAAATTCGACCGTATTGAATTGGCGAACGCGAGAACGCAAAGTTGAAATGGAGAAGTGGAGACCCTTGGTACTATCACCTCTATTCAAGCTGGGTGTCGCTTCCGTCGGAGACAAGTGTGTGTCGATCACTTCCGGTGAGTACCCGACGATGTCTTGTTCCAATTTCTGATGCTCATATCCACGGCCGAGGCTGGCAGACAAACCGTCAGGCCGTCCCGCGAGGAAAGTGCGAACCACCAGCCAACCGCGGATGGCATCAAAAGATCGCCTAAAACGCGTCATTACTCCCGGCTTCCAAGAGCTCTACGTCCATGACGTCACTAAGCCCGATTGTCGACAGGCACGTTCGCGTGCTCAAGGCATTTCGATGTGGATTTGCAGACAGTGGTCAGTTGGGACCTCACGGTGCGATGGCTGTGCGCAGCCGAGATTGCCACAAACCTCGCGAATTTGAAGTCGCGAGCGATGCTTGGTGAGAGATCGGGCAGCCTCCCTGCAGTCTATGCCGCGAGAAGCGATGTAGACTCTAGGTGAGTCTTATCGTGCTGGAGCGAACTGGTCCGCAGAGAAGAAATCAGTGCAACTCCTTCGACTCGCACTTGAACGGTTTCGCGTCCGAAGGCTACGGTGCTATCACTGGCACCGGCTGCTGGGCTTCGGAGCGTCGCGGGTCACTGCCGGACTGGAATAATGTTTTTAGAAGCTCGACGTGGGGACTATACGCAGGTTAACTGCACCAACAGACTACAGTCCATATACAATCATCAGTACGAGTCGCAACGCTGACTCGAAAGGAGGCCCACTGCGTCATAGTCTCAACTAGGGGCTGCACGTCGAAAGGCGTTACATGAACTACCATCCCAATTCCCTGCAAAGTTAAAGTTCCAAGATAGAAGTATCTTTGATATGTCCAAAATACGTACTGTACACGAACAGATTATACCCGTATTCTATTCTATGCCGCGCATTGCGCAGGGGTTGCAGGGCGCGGTATTCAGTATGCTGTGTCGAAGCGAAGGATGCTGTAAGATGCTGTGCTAGAGTCATCGCCCTGGGGCGATCGACCTTTCACAGGAGTTCATTCCTTCCGCAATGTTCAGAATCGTACAAATTGACAAACTCCTCTGTGGCGACGCCCCCCCCCCACTACACCGCACCGTCCCCGCGTCGCAAAATTAAGTTCACGCACGCGTCTACGCTCGACCCTACCGTAGGTGAGCAAGACTGGTGCTCAGTTGAGAATGGGCCACCGCTGACTCGCTCCCCTTCAGATACTCACTAGCACTCGGAACTGATCCTGAATTCAACAAAAAGTACCATGATTACCAGCATTAACGACGACAAGCTGCCGCCCTTCCCGCGCGATTCCAAGGCGCCCCTCGACACGCCCCCCGCGTACTCTGAAAGGCCCGCACCCGCACCTCGGGAAGCGTACCCTTCACCCGCGCCTAGTACCCCCTCGTTCGCGTCGTCCTCGTCCCCGTCCTCGACGCAGGGGGCGCCACAACAGTTCACACACGCGCCCCGTGCGCCACACGCATCTCCTACGCCTCTCACCCCTCCCTCGCCTCCGCCACGACCCGCCGACGCGTCCCCGTACCAGCCTGAGGGCTCGACGAAGGGCAAGAGCGGAAGCGCGGGGGGCAAGTTCGCGAAGGCGGTGGGGCAGGGCGTGTTCGCGCTCGTCGCGATGCCCGTCGTCGCGACCGCGGCGGCGCTCTACGGCTCGGGGAAGCTCGTCGAGGGCATCGGTAAGGGGCTGAGCGCGGGCCCCGAGGCGGTATTGAGGGCGTACAAGAAGATGGACGGGAAGATTAAGGGGGAGGCGCCTGTGACTGTGGAGGATCCCTTGAAGTTGCAGGGACAGCAGTGGCACGAGCATGAGCACGAGCACGAGTACCAGTACCAGCAGGGAGAGACGGTCCAGGCGGAGGTGGTACCGCCGACCGCGGAGGAGAGCCTGGGGCTGATGAAAAGGAGTCTGCAGATGCCGATGAGGGGGAGCTTGATGGAGGATCCCTCTATCGGGATGGACGGGGGGTCGGGGTCGATGAGGGCGAAGAAGTGAGGGTGGTGGATCGCGGTTTGTGTGCGCGAGTGAGTTCATTTTAGTTTTGCGTTGTTCCGCGGGACGCTTGTCCGTGGTATCGCCTGGATCCTAGATGCATCGATGTGCGAGGGGGTGTACGATTCGTTACTACGATAGCGCTGACAGAGAAGCCCACAACGTGTGCATAAGTATCCTATTGTTTTCTGATACTATACGGATTCAAGATTGTACAACAGACCAATGATAAACTTCCATCCTCCTGCTTCCACGTACAGCCGATTGAAGGGCTGGCTCGACGGCAAAGAAGACGGAAGACGCACCAATAGTGCCGGAGATGTTCGAATCTCATGGCGCAGAAACGCCGCTGTGGCGACTACTTAATTTCCGTCGCGTACCCTGCGACAGCATGGCGAACATGAAGCGGTCGCGTAGCGACAGCCGGCAACAGTTCTTCGAGCCGGAGACATTGAGCACTTCCGCTGCACCCGCATGCATGCTGCGCTCCTGCCTCCGCTCTACTGCCAAAAGGTTCGCTGACCTTGAACCCATTCTAAGAAGGGAGCTGCGGGGATGGAAGCATCAAATACGTACCTATACGTACTAGCACGTTGCCTGCCTTGAGGCGACTTCGTCGTCCACAATTGGCTTTTGGACCGCATATATATGCACCGAACATGATACATCGACAAAATCGACGCAAGACAAGTGCAAGGTAGTGGCGTTCTCGAGTGGCAGACTCGCTAAATAGACCTGTGACCTTGCTACGATTCAGTACGTAATCTGCTCAAACACAATGAAAGCCAAGAAGTGGCGAAGCGTACCGTGGCGCGCGGGGCTATCCACCGAGATTGAGCGGATGTCAGCGATCAAAAATTAGGCCGCTGCCACCGGAAGTTAGGCCACAGCGGGCCCTGCGACCTTCAAACGCCTGAATGGCCATCCCAGGCGTCCCATCCCATCCCCTGCGGAAGATTTGCTATAGCTCGGAGCAGCACAGCGGAAGTAAGGAACCTCCTGTAAAAAGCGTTTGGTCAGCTTAGGCCTGAGTACTGTGCTCCTGGGACCTGGATGTCCGCCGCATTCAAATGGTACCGCTGTTTCAGGCTTTGGCCGCTTCAGCCACCAGCGTGGACGTGATTTGTCCTGCCAGCATTGTCGAGACCTGTGCATGCAATGAACGTCACCGGCATCGAGTGTGGTGTCACCAGATAATCAAGAGCCCCACACGAAACCTGGGGCATGAGGTAGGTACGAGACGGTGGGGCGCGGTGGCGCCACAGGGAGCGGAAGCGGAGGGATCGGGGCGAAGAGGGACAAGCCTGAGGCAGGCGGGTGCGGTGCACAGATATATTGTGCAATCGGATTCGCGGGCTGTCAAGTCTGTCAGAAAGGGAGTCTACTGTCTGGCCAGATTGTGGTGGCGGGACAGGGAAAGGCCAGTGCGAGAGCAACGCGTTGAGCCCATTGGACGTCAATTTGGATGTCAGTGGTTGGGTGTCCAGACCGTGTTAGAGGTCCCAAGGCCGCGGTGGAAGGTCGGAGAGAGACGGCGGACGGCTGGGCCAGTGGAGGTTGGTCAGGTGGATCTGCCGAGAAGGGACTGGAAGAGAACGCGGAGGATGCGTGCCCGCAGCGTGGAGGCGGGGAAGTGACCGTGGAGGATGCGTGTAACTGGGGCGAGGAGCGGGCGAGAATGTTGCTCGTTGCACGCTGTGAGCAGTGAGGGGAGGGCGGGGGTGCGGGTGGTTCAGTATCGAGGGCGGGAGGGGCGGTGCGGAACGCCGGAGAGCATATGACCAGGGACTCGCGGTGTACTTAGATCAGATATGTACAACAACCACTCGCAACCCGCTTTCGTCCTTTGGCTTTCACCTCCATCACCCCCGACGTCGACTGCGAAATGGTTGCCGCGATGACAGTCCTCGGGCGTCGAGCTCGTATATTCCCGCCGCCCAGTAGTTCTGGTGAGTGCACACACAAGGCGTGTTGTTGGGCTCCTATCTGCCCGGGGCGCGGCAGGATGGCCGATAGCCCGGGCGATTAGCACTCGGGAAAAAGAGGAGGGCTATCCGCTCCGTGCGAGATGACGTTCTTCTGGACGCGCTCCCTCCTCCCTCCCTCACTCCTCCGCCCCGCTCGTATATTCTTCTGCTATTATCTCCTTTCCTTCCTTCGACCGTCATGGCCTCGACGATAGACCCGACCCAGTCCACCTCGTCCTCGTCCTCGCCTACCACTCAGAGTCCGTTCTCCACCTCCTTTTCATCCTCCATACCTTCCTCATCCCGCAGTTCGATCACTGATCCTCTTTCCTCTCCCCCAGGTTCCTCTGATCCTAGCACGACGACACCATCGGGGACTCCGACAACAACACCACCGTCCTCGCCCTCGTCCCCACCGCCGTCCTCAATCCCGCCGTCCTCATCCCCGCCCTCTTCCCCCACCACTACACCAACTTCTCCATCCTCGTCTCCCACCACCACCCCTCCTGATCAGTCCAGTTCTTCCTCGACCACTCCCCCGCCGACAAGCCCAAGCTCCTCCAGCTCGACCTCTCCCTCCATTACTTCAACCCCGTCCTCTCCCTCGTCACAAACCACATCCACGAGCACCGAGACGAGCACGATCGTGTATGTACCACCTCATGCCCTCTCATCGCCCGTCCTAACCCACAGCTAGCGGGACCGACTCAAATGGCTCCCAATTCACGTCCGTCGTAACCACCACCCTCGTCTCCACGCCCTCGATCGGCACATCGACCGACCACAACAACGACTCGACCACCTCCTCGCACACCGGCGCGATCGTCGGCGGCGTCGTCGGCGGAGTGGCGGGGCTCGCGCTCCTCGCCACGCTCCTCTACTTTATCTTCAAGCGCGCCCACCACAAGGACGACTTTGACGGCAACTTCGACCCGGACCGCGTCGTCGGCCTTGGCCACGGCACCCTCCCCGACGTCGACCTCGGCGCAGACATCACGCCGTACAGCTACACCCCCGGTGGCCAGACCCAGGGCGGTGGTGGAGGCGGAGGTGGCGGCGGAGGCGGTGGCGGTGGTGGTGGAGGAGGTGGTGGAAACGCGTCCGCGGCCGTCCCACAAGCGGGTGGGTCGTCACCCGGCGGCGTACCGAATATGAGCCAGTACCACGTCAACGCGTACCCTGCTGGAGCGGGCGGGTACGGCGCTGGCTCGGGAGCTGGGGCTAGCGGGTACGGAGCAGGACCTGGAGCCGGGGCTAGCGGGTACGGTGCAGGACCTGGAGCTGGGGCAAGCGGGTACGGAGCAGGACCTGGAGCTGGGGCAGGCGGCTACTCAGCGGGAGCGGGACCTGGAGCTGGGGCAAGCGGGTATGCGGGAGGCCCGGGGGCCGGCGGAGGGACATCAATGGCGAATGCGGGTGCGGGGGGCGGCGCAAGCACGCCCTCGCACTACTCGCTGCCTTCGCAGCCCGGACAATCGTATTACGGCGGCGGACCGCACTCGACCTCGGACCACGGCTACACCGACTACGCTGCGTACGCGGCCTATGCGAACCAGTACCCACACTCGTCGTCATCCCAGACGAGCCCGACGAACGCCAGCTTCGGCGCGCAGCTGCAGCCAGTGGGCATGCCCGCGCGCGACTTCCGACACCCGTCGCCCGGGCCGTCGCTCGGGCAGGCGTCGTACAACGGCCAGACGCCGACGGAGCCGTCCGTGTCGGGCAGCTCGAGCGGCCCTGCGATGATCCCGAGCTCGAAGGAGCGCGAGGCGATGCGCCGGGTCGCCAACCCTGACAATGGGGCGTCGTCTGGTCCGGTCATGCAGCATTTGGACGGTGGGCGGCTCGACGCGACGCCCGAGGACGAGGAGCCGAGCGAGGTCCCGCCGCGGTACGACACTATCGCGCACGACCGGTGAACGCTACGTTCCCACCACGGACGTGTGGCGTAGGCGTGTGTGCGGTTTGCGGCGGCCGTGGTGGGGCTGGTGGTGGAGCTGGAGGGAAGCTTGGAGCATGCGCAGTTGCTCATGAGGCGGAGCGTGGATTGCGTTGCGCTGTTGGACCACGGCTCTGTTGTTCTCGCGCGTTTGACTCATCATCTCCCTCACGCTCATTCGCAGAGTCTCATCCCGTATGGCTTTAAAGATGTCTGGACGAGAAAACGGATCGAAGCCTACCGATGACCGCCTCTCGCCTTAGCGCGTCTGCCGCCTGCTCGGTGCTACGTCCGGCATGCCTACGCTGGCACGCGTGGCCGGCGTTCGGACTGTGGAATCTAGCATCTTCCCTTCCTGTCTTGTATTCGCAGTCGCTCGCTGACGTTCCACATCCTCGCCGTGTGGGGATACGTGCTCGCTATTTTTGCGTTAACGTTCGCTTATCGCTATGCTACCATCCTTCATCCCCCCTTCCCTGCCCGTTCACCGACGACCTCCTTCTGACGCATCCTTTTTGACGTATCAATTAGCCCCCAATATCCTCCGCTGCTTACGCCTGTGACATGCTAGATCTCGCGCTTCCTCGCTTTCGACCGTCGAGCGCTCCCTTTTTCTCGTTTCTCAGTACGTTCTCACCCAGGGCGACCTCAGAACAACAGCACGCACGCCGCTGCTCCCGTACATACAATATATACACACGATACCTCAGCGCTCTCGCCCCCCCCCCCAAACCACCTTCCGGCGTACGTATTATTTGACGAGCCCGACCATTCTTCAAATGTTCCATGTTGACGACAGTTACGAGCCATGTACGTATTACCCCCCATCTGACCATTGACAACACACAGTCTAAGGACATTCACATTTCGTGTATCTCGCATGCACCCCTCCCTGTATTTTACTTATTTGCGCACACGCGTCCAAAATATCTACTTTACCGTCGATGGCTGTGTTAGGTTAGTACAAGTATAGGAACGCGATCAGTGAATTATACCGGGGGGGCGGCCACGGGGGGTCGACTCCAGTACTTACTACTTCTCTTATGCTGCAGCTGAAGCTTAGGGTGGGTTGTCCTGCGTCTGCTTCCATCCCAGGGCGTTCGGGCCCGGATCGTTTAAGTAGTGCTACCTACTCATTGGTAAACGCACGCCATACACACCGCATCGGACCATCGAACAAGGTACGGCGTAGGTAGGGTACACCAGTGGTTTTAGATACTAACGTGAGGCGAACAGAGACGATCGTCGCATATGTTGCGGGATCCCGGATCCGGTCCGGACTACGGTGATCTCCGGCGCGGGCGACTGATCAGAACCTCCTCGCGTTGCTTGTTGTAACTTACTTGTCAACGTCCTCCGACTCGGGGTCTCTCACCGGGACCCGACCAAGTACATACTTTATACTGTATGCATATGTCGAACCAGCAGCAGACGTCGGCACCCTTGGCAAACGCCAAACCCACAGCCAAGCTGCGGCTGAGGATCCAGCCTCTTCCCCGCTACCCCGACATCGTCCTCGCGCTCAACGTGATCGACACCGACCCTCCCTGCAGGTTCCACTGGTACATCTTCGTCCCCAACGCCGCGGACGCGCATCTCGACGTGCGGTCTGGACTGAAGATGCACGCCACGACGGATTACAGCCCGAGCGCGACGGAGAGGCTGTCACGGGTGCTTCGACGCCACCCCAACCACGCTCGCGACCGACGAGGGCGGGCTCGCTGCCGCCGCCACGATCGGCCGTCTCGGTCTCGGGGTCGATGAGGATGGACGTGGACACTCTCAAGCCGAGCTACGCGACTTGCTCGCGCAGATACCCATGGCTGTCACCGAAGCCGATCAGGCCCGCGAGCCGGTGTTTACGTGCCGTGTTTGGGTGCGGGAGGCTCTGCGGAGGATGCATGGGGAGGGGTACGTGCGGTGTCCCGATGTGGACGCGTTGGAGGAGGAGATGTGGCGGTATGGAAGGGCTGCTGCGAGGGCGATCGAGGACGATACGTTCGAGCTCGCTGCTTTGGTAGAATCGGTGACGAGTCGGGCGATGTAGTAGTCAATTCTGTATCGAGCACAAGAGTTCGTATGTAATTTGCAGTCCCGTTGGAAGTAGAAATAAATTGAGCACAACGACCATCCATCCCTGTACGACAAGCGCAGCAACTTGAATGATACACAAGATGATTCACGGGACATACAGTGTACATACACGTCCACGTCGACTACGCGTAGCACTGTCGGTACTTCACAATGTAATGTTCTGCCTCGAGTTCAGTGGAGTACTGTGGGAAGACGGACAACATGATCCTATTCCAACGACCTTTACGGTATTGCGGCAGATAACAAGCCTTCGTGAGTTCCCTGATTAGACACAGAACGAGTTAATGCAGGCGCCATGCCCCCAGGACGCAGCTCAGCCACGCACCAGTACTCCGGCATCCATGCGCACGACTCCCAATCCACGATGCCCGTGATGTTCGAATGGTCGTCCACGAGGATGTTGTGTGGCCCTAAGTCATTGTGCGTGAGGCATATACGGTACTGACGCCCGTGAACCTTTCGGATCACGTCGTGGACCATCTCGGGATCTACGCCTTTGGGAATATGGGAAAGTCCACCGGTGCGCAACATGAGCTCTCTATGGAACGTCGCGATGGACTCCCAGGGGCCCAGAGGCGGACTGAGCGTCATGCGCCAGCAGTTGACTGGCCCGCCTCCGAAACCACAGACGGCGCCGGAGGGAGGAGGGAGTGCTCGAAGCGGCGCTAGTAGGCGGGAGATCTGTGCACTCAAGTGTTGTTCTACCTCGGGAGAAATGTCGGGGTAACGTTCCGCGAGCTGCTCTCCAGGTAACCGAGACATGACGAGGTAGGTCGTCCCGCCATAAGCAAGGTTGTCGATGACGACAGGAACAGGAATGGAAGTACGGGCGGCCACAAAGCGGATGGCCTGACCCTCCACTAGGCCGCCCAAAGTGCTTTGCTTCACATACATACTCCCGGGTATGCGTTGCGAAGCACTCTGCCTCGACCATCGGCGTTCCCCAATGGCGACGAGCTGCCGCCATAGTTTAGCACGGAGTTGGGCCGGTAGATACGAGACAACGAATGCCAGAAGGCGGTATATAATTGGTGAAGCCATCGTGCTACAATTTACAAGAGTTGTCAGTAGAATCGCAATCGCATGGTCATAGGTAGATACTCACTGCGAACGGGGAAAGGTACTTGAGCTTGTTGAGTCAACGTGCAGGGCGCCTATGACCATGGTCGCTTCTACTTTGATGCGCCGCTTTAAACTTATAAGCGGCTGCAGTAAGATTTCCGCAGTCAACCCGGCCGCCGTCTTGAACATGTCTTACTCTAACTATGCCTCTTGTATCACATCGGTGGCGATCAACGAGTTTGGTAAGTGCACAATTTCGCTTCTCCGATCCCTAGACCCATTAACATTATTTCCGAGCTAGTTAGTAAGTGGTAACCGGAGGCGACAGCCTGAGGTACTACGACGATCACGAACTTGAATTACGTGACCATTGTGGTCCCAATATTAATTTCCCGCAACGACAAGTGACTGCCAGCGACGGCGAACAATAGAAACGTTCTGAGATTCCATGAACGGTCGCGCACTAACGACGAACCTCTCTGACTGCCATGGCCAGTGGGGCGCCTCCAAACATCCGCCAACACCGAGTCGGGCTCATGCCAGGACGATTCGTGGACGCCGTCATCCGAGTCATGAACCCTTCTTCGACCATGGTCCTTGGGTATGTCTCCAATCTTTGGCCGGCCGGACTGCGTGCCCACAGGCCGAGGTACGTACGACGGCAAACGGTTCGATATTGTTCACATCTGCTGCAGACGAGTCTCACACATCATCCCGATAGAATCCCTAGAATCCATCGATGCGCGAAAAGCTGGGAAAAAACTGGGTGGCACCCTGGTGTTGTATGCCGTCAGACGCATGTTCTGGGATATTACGGTGTCGTCCAAGGACTGCCCTTAGTTGGCAGATCGACCTGTTTTATAACGGCGGTACGAGTCAGAGCGACTCTTACGGGGTGGCGAGCAGCTCCTCCACCTGCTGTTGTGGTTTTCACCGAGTCTTCGAGAAGCAGAGAACCGATGGCCATTGCGCTCATGTGGTATGGGCGGCATTCTTCAAGCTGCGTCGAGTCATTCGCGTTTGTACGTTTGACCCTCAACGGGTTGGACTACGTCAGCAATGGCTCGACATGGAGTGCCATAAAGCGTGAGTGAGGGGGGTACTCAACTCCAGCCTCGCAGACCGTACCAGCGGGCCCCTCATCCATTCGCATTGCCGTATCTGCACCCAACATGTCCACCCCCGCTCGTCGCAACAAGCCGCTAAAGATTGATCCTACCCCTCACTATCCTCACATCGTCCTTGCCCTCAACCGCATCGACACCGAACCTCCCCGATTCCACTGGCTCGTCTTCATTCCCAACCCTGGTCAGGGTGACGGAAAGGTGCAGGAGGGGACTAAAGTCCATGCCATCCAGGTCTTCGGGTCTGGAAATGCGGCAGGGACCTGGCACTTCGAAGCTGCTCCTTTCACCCTCGCCACCTCTGCATCCGTCGTCGCAGCGGCTGTCGTCGGCCAGCTCAAGGACGACAAGACCGCGCAACAACTCGTCGACCTTCTCGCTGAGATCCCCATGGCTGTCCTTGCTGTGGACAGACAGCGCGAGCCTGTGTTCAGCTGCCGCGTATGGGTACGGGAGGCCCTGCGTCGTCTGCATGGCGCAGGCTTCATCCATTGCCCCGATGTCGACACGTTGGAGAAAGATATGTTGGGACTACGGTGTGCCAGCCGCCAATGCGGTGGAGAACGACACTTTCCAGATGGCGAAGCTGGCTACGGCCAGGAACTCTCGCACTCTCTAAATGCATTGCGGTGCATGACCTATGAGTGAGACCTCGTTCGTACGCTCCAGGTTATTTTGCATTGAAAAAGTGGATTAGGCTCGCCGACGTATATCTATTTGTACACCTGACTGGATGTCGACTCGGAGTAGTTGGTTGGAACGTCGCTTCTAGGTGGAAACATGCTCTATTGGAGTGGAAGGATGGGCCGAGTTAAACGATGATCTTGACATCAGGTTGTACGAGAATGAATAACAGAGATATCGTGTCCGGTATATTTCCGTGGGCTGCCTTTAAAATAGGGGGGTGAGGAAGCGAGGGCCGCCCAATCGATATGAAAGACCGCCGACTCTACTGTACGCTCACTTATGTTGACGGCAGTATTTATGATGGGCCACCAGCACCCTGCACGTTCCCGTTCCCGAGACAGCGTTCCGAATTGTACTCCGAGTAGGCTCGCGGACACCACATCCCCCCGGACGAAATGGAGAACTGAAAATCGTGATCGATTAGCTAACTGTCGATGAATGTATGTACCGTAATCGTGAGTGTCAATGGTCGGCTACGAGTCCAAAAAGTCCCAAGTCAGTGTCAAAGAGTAAAGTGGCAAAGGTAACGCGGGACACTCCTCATAGCGAGTAGCAAGCATCGATGTAAATGTCGTTGAATGTCATAACAGGCAGGGGCGCACACGCAAATGCAAATCCGAATGTCGCTAATGTAGCCATCCAAGTCTCCACTCCATGTGCCGCGTCGGCGGACGACAAGGTGCGCGGTTTTGGTGAGGTAAAATCGCGCATATGCATGCGCAAAGCAGAAGAGCGGAAACAAGCACGTACAGTCTGTCAGTCCGTCTGCGATATCTATCCGTCCGTTCCTCGATCAGCCCTGCCCCCTCTCGCAACACCTCCTGAGTGAAATAAGCATAAATCCGAAGAGCAAGAAGAAATCCAGGTCCCTCAAGATCACTAGTACGTCCCTTCGTCCGGCTCGAGCTCAGGAGGCTTCTCATCTCACAGAGCCTCACCCACTCCGTGCCCAGTGCTCGTCAGGTCCGCCACGTCGACGGCGGTGTCCTCGTCGATGCTCGGCCGCGTAAGCTTCTTCGGCGACCGCTGCAGCCAATTCCGCGGCTGCGACGTCGTCGTACCCGCGGGTGGCGTAGGCGACGTCATCTGCCCGAGCGCCTGCTGCTGCCCGAGCGTCGGGGACGTGACCGTCGACGACGGCGACAGCGGGCCCATGTTCGTCACGAACAGCGGGCCGAATTGCGGCGCGGGCGCGGGCGACCCGGTGTTGTCCCGGTCGACCAGCCCGGGCGGCCCGCGGTGCTTCGGGAGGAGCGGCGCGTCGCTCGTCTCGCGCGAGTGCGTCAGCGCCGCGAAGGGGTCGTCGCCCACGAGGTCGGACGTCCTGCTCCCGCCCGTACCCGACGCGCGCGCGTCGCGGTACGAGGGCGGTGGCCCGCCGCGCTGCGCGCGAGTCGGAGTCGAGGCGGTGGGGCCCATGACGTCGTCGACGATCCGGCTGAGGTCCACCGAGGTCGCCACCCGGAGCGGGTCGACGAGGTTGCTGTTCTCGCCGGGGGGCGGCCAGACGGCCTCACGGAAGATGGAGCCGGACTCGGAGCGCATGCCCAGCAGGAGTGGGGGCGAGGCGCGGGCTGGGACACCGCCGGGGTTGCTGGGTGTGGCGGAGCGGTGCGGGTCCATGGGCGCGCCCATGAGCGACGGCCCGGGAGACACGGCCTGGAACTCGCGCGAGAGCGGCGATGCGCCGGGGACGGGGCTAGGACTGGGGTACGTGATGGAACTGGAGTGGGCGTGAGATGAGGTGAGCGAGACGGGGTAGTCGCTGTAGCGCGTCATGGGCGCGCCGAGGTCAAAGTCATCCATGTCCTCGCCGTCGAGCAGGCGGGTACGGGGCTTGGGCTGGAGGCGCCTGAAGAAGGAAACCTTCTTGGTCTGGTGCCGCCGATAGAACAGGAAGAGAGCGGTGATAAGGATGATGAAGGCGACACCGCCCACTGTCCCTGCGATAACGTTCCTCTTGGTGGCCGCTTCGCTTGCGCTGTTGTTGTCGGAGGAGAGGGTAGTAGGGATCTGCGTAAAAATCTGGGAGACGTGCGGATATTAGCGGAACGTGGGAGGCAACGAGAAAAAGCGAAGAGAACAGAAGACGTACGGTTGAGGTTGTGCCATTGACGACTACTGTTGAGATTGCGGATGTGATCGTCGTCCCAAACATACCAGTACTAGAGTCCGCTGGTGTTGTCACGGTTGGCAACGGAGTGGGTGATAGGGAGGTGGGGTCAGTGGTCGGAGTTGAGGTAGGTGGAGAAGAAGTCTGAGAGGAAGATTCCGATGACGACTGAGAGGAAGAATCTGATGTCGGAGAAGATGTAGGGGTCGTATCCGACTGAGAAGAAGTGTCACTGGTGGGTGAAGAAGTAGTGGGGTCGGACGTTGGAGACGGTGTAGTGGTTTGAGACGAAGCTTGCGTTGTCGTGGACTGGGTTGTGGGGGTATCCGTCCTGCAGGGATCTATGGTCGAACGCAAAGTCAAAGGATAGTGAGTTTAGTACGCACGTAGATTGTGAAGTTGACTGGGAGGTAGTGACATTGGAGGTCGTGGATGGTGACGAGGAAGGTGATGAAGTGCTTCCTATGGAGTTGCTGCCTGAAGCAGAGTCGGTTGTGTCAGAACTAGCATCCTGGGGGTTTTGTCTGCCTGTAGGGCCAGCTGGAGAGGACGTAGTCACTGCAGCTCCGGACTACAATGCGAGAAGAAGAATGTGAGTACATTAGGGAACTAATTCAAAGCGTGAGGCACGCACGACGGTCCCACTGTCGTTACTCGAAATCCCTGTTGACCCAGTACTGCTGGACCCGGGGTCGGAAGTTGCGCCCGGAGTGATGGACGGAGCTTGTCGTGGCAGGACCTTTCGCCGCTTGGCAGGATAGCAATCGGACCCTCCGCAGGGCTCAAGCATGAGTGTAGGTATTAGAGAGATAGTGGGGAGTAGAGTAGCATTGGATGGGGAAACAAGGCCGCGAACGACGGTCTCTCGGAAGCTTCGCGTCGCCGCGCTCGGGTCTGGCGGAGTTTGTGTGAATCTCTCGAATGCATCACGTGCCACCCAGGCTGTGTTTTCGTCGCTGCGCAGAGTCGCCGTCTCCGCGGCCCTTGTGGCGTTCATCCTCCCTCGTCTGAAACCACATAGGAGGTATGAGCGTTCTAGCCTCTGGTCCCCTATGTCCCCAACGTAAACAAACCCGAGGGCTAAAGTTGAGGCCCTCAAACGACGTGAGTGCATTATTTTTCAATCGAGATGTCAAGACTTCAAGTTGTGGACATTCACTATATATTCCATCTGTCATCGACAGTCCTCATCCAATCGCTTCCAGGTAACACACACACACAACGTGCTCATGGCGGCCCTGGACTCTACTACCCTGGCCTCATCAAGCTTCGAGCCTTAAACCGTCAAGCGTTTCGTCCAGTCCGTAGGGAAATTCACGAAATTCGAATTGCAGTAGTGGACTATTGTTTAACGCGATGGTAGGATGTTTTTCATCGAAAGCGAAGTTATAACAGATGTGTGTGCGTGTGCCCAGAACCGGCGGTGTACATCACACGTCGTCGGAACTCATCTAATAACCACACCAGCGTGGCACTGCTAGGACGTCATCGATTCATCGCTCATGACAGATTGATGCAGAGGACTTGCAGAGGCTTTCTCTTCAAGTTTCAACAAATCGATAGTTCCGCGGCTGTTAAAAAGGTCGGCAGTCGCAGAACGAGCAAAAGTAGTACTGGATACTTGTGGATTCACAAGCACTTGGTCCCGCTCATAACCGACGACAGGCTCTTCTTCCGTTTGTATCTGGCGCTTATCGCGGCACGGTGTCGGAGTTCGAATTCGAAGTGCTCGCGTACTTCAGACCGGTGACTGTCTGTACTGAACGAGTCCTCAGTCTACTACGTCTTCCGTAGGCAAACAGTGTCAGCACCCAGTGCCACCCACTGTCCCCGCCCTCCCATGGCCACTATTGTAAACGTGCTCCTCGTCGGGGCAGGCGAAATCAATTTCGGTACGTTGCCTTTGCATCTCAGACTCAGAGCACTGTAGGAGGACATCGTGCTGATCAACTGACATGTAACGATTGCACGATGTACATAGGTTCGGTCGAAGGCCCTTGGAATCACGTACGCTATGCTGATGGCGTGATCCCGTACGAATGCCTCGTTACTCACCTGAGATCCACCTAGACCTCGCGCCTTGAGAAGTACGTGTCTGCTCTCGAGCTAGGCTGATGTCTAATCGCCAGACGCGGATACAAAGCCATCTGAGCGTTCATTTCGGCTCCTCCCACGCAGGATCCTGGCCTCTTGGTTGCGCATCGTTGGCCTCGTCGACCCAGACCGCTCGCGTGCTTCTGGTGCGCTCAATTCGAAGCTGCGATCGGCCGTGTCCGATGCTTGGAAAGCCTGTGCCCTCTTCCCGACCATCGCCGATGCTGCCGCTTCAATTCCGCCTGAGAGCGTCCCGCAGTGAGTCGAGTCGATTAGTAGCTCTCACGTGCTAGCTAAAGCTTGACTGTACAATAGCATCACCATCGTCGGTGCTCCCCCGTTCGCGCGCGGCACTGACATTCCCGGGAGGGATCTTGAGTTGCAGGTCATCAAGGCTTTCCCGAAATGCGCCCTCTTTGTCGAGAAGCCTGTGAGCAGCGGAACGGAAGATGCGTGTTGGCGGGTAGCAGAGACGTTTTCGGCGAGCCGAACGCTCGTCGGCGTCGGCTACATGCTTCGCTATCTGAAGGGTATGTTGTTTTTAGGAAGCTACAAAGACCGGCGTGGGTTGACCTCTTGAGGATGAGCAGCCGTGCAGATGATCAAGTAGGTTGTGTGTGAACTGTAACGTAACGCACACTCATATTCGCGGCCTATGATAGGAGAATCATTTCAGACCACGGGCTGGTCGTAATGGGCACTAATGCTCGATACGTTATGGCTTAGTGAGCGGAAACGTGGTCTCCCTCGTTTAATCAAGCAACTCATGCAGACGTACAGTGAATGGGCAAGGAAACCGGTGAGCATGCCGCAACCATCCGGTTCTACTCTTGGCAGGCCCATGGACTGACCACACGACAGGCCTGGTGGGACAAGGCACGGTCCGGAGGTCGTAAGTAATATTGTAGCTGCACCAGCGAAGGCCCCCGCTGACCCGCGGAGTTGCGTTTGCTCCGCTTGTCTCCGTTAGCAATTGTCGAGCAAGCAACACACTTCTGTTCGGCCTTCTCCCCGCTCCCTCCCACGCTCGAGCCTCCCATTCTGATCGCGCAATCCAGGTGACCTTTCGCGGTACTTTGGCGGCGACGTCCACCTCCCTTCCGTTGTCGCGCACACCGTGCAGCACAACGAGCTCCCGGGTAGATTGTCGGCAAAAAGATTCGACGAGGAGCCGATCCCGGCCGAAAACAGGTTGCCACGCTTGACCAGTGCGACCTGGAAGTACAAAGGCGGAGCCGTTGGAACACTAACCCACGTCATTGCGCTACATGGTAGGACGCCGGGCGAGATTGATGTCGATGGCGATTCAGACAGATTATTCACAGGGACGACGTACGATACAGAGCTAGAGGTGTATGCGGACGGGTACCACTTCAAGCTCGTCGACCCATACTCCACGCCCAAACTCTATATCAGGCGGCCTGGTTCGGCCGAGGTAGAGGTCCATACATTTACGGATGTGAGTCGACTCTAATATTATTTTTCACATCTCCTCACGTGGAAGTATGTTCATGCTACCGTAGGACGACGCTTTCCGAACGGAACTCGCGACCTTCATAGACGTAGTCGAGGGCCGACGGCCGAGCGAGGAAATCCTGAGCTCGTACGAGGACGCTATCAAGACCTACGAGTTGGTGCGCGTCAGCTCCACACAGTACGTCTCTGTAGATGTGACGAGCTCACCGCCCGATACGAAATAGACTTGGGCGATTAGGCGGGCGAGCGAGCGGGCCGCCGAGGATTACATTTAACCGCAAGATGATACGGAGGGAGCGATGCGTAGATTGAGCGGAGAACCATATATTCGAGGTTCAAGGTAAATGGGGTTAGAGGCGGCGCCATGCTTGTGGCCTACGGCTGCTATACCGATCGGAGGGACGTTCAACGTCCTTCCTCCTGGCTTGCGCCGCCCCCATGCCCCATATTTACGACACAATCACAATGATATGCACAAACGGACTAAACGGCGAGTCGTCTGATGGTCACCAGAAGTTTGGACTGGGCTGCAACCTGGCGTGAGCAATTGGCTAGGCGTGCGTGCTCCGGTAAGTCGTTGAAAGGGGACTGATCTCAAGCTGATAGCAATCCACGGTCGGGCTAGGCACGCAAACGTTTGAAGGCGCGGATGGCCACTGACCAGGTCGGACGGGTTGCCGGTGAATACGATGGAGGAACACGTGCGGGAATGCATGAGAAGCGATCGAGCAGATGCGGGTGCAAAAGCTTGAGGTGTACGTCACCCAGCGATAGCGAAGCCTCCGGAGAGCGGCACAGTGCACTGGTTGCGGGGCGTGTGCTGAGCGTTCACCTCGTGGCTGAGTATTCATTCCCCGATTCATGTGGCCGGAAGACCTTCTCGCGGGCGAGCTACGGGCAGATGAGTAGAGAAGCGTCGGGCTGGCTTGGAGGTACTTCGCTCGGGGACAGATTCCGATGATGAGCTCACTCGATCACCCGGCATTCGTTAACGGAGCTGAACGCGAGGCAAGACGATCACCCACAGTTACGAGAGACTCCCACCGCTGGAGTGAAGAGGTTGGGATAGTGTTTCGGACTTGCATCAGGTGTCCCTTCCGCTGAATCAGAAGCATGTAAGGAGATGAAGGCGTGGTTGTCAGCTGAGTCGGGGTTGGGTACAGCAGAATGGCCACAGGGAAAAGATCTGTTCCTGGAATCGGTATCACGGTAAGCTCGCTTCGGATGCAGCTTCGCGATATGATGTACTCGCCCACTGTATATCTGCGTTGAGAAGTCGCCCGGGTCTCCCAAATATAAATATGTATTCTTTACTTCTTGAACATCGAGCGGGACAGGGCATTGTCGCTGAGTGTGTCTAACAGCGAAGTCGCTGGTCCATGTCCTGGTATTGCGCAGCACCGTGACCAGCCTGGCCGCTGGAGGAGCTTGAATTTGCCTGCAAAAAGCCACGAACTTCATGGGAGGAGCCGCGGTACCCAAACTTCGAAGGAGGTGCCGTAATACTTCTCCACGACGTACCGCAGACATGGCATCGGGCAAACCATAGATCACATGTGCAGGGAAGAGCACAAGACGGTGTAGCGAAGACCTCATTAACCTGTGTCTCGCTGGATGCGCGAGAACGCGCCACATGCACTGCTGACTTCCACTGATCGTGACAGGACGACGGGGCAGAATCTGCGACTGTATCGCGGGATAGCCGTCCACAAGGAAAGCGGCGTGAGACGGCTGCGTGAGTAGCATCGCCAGTAGACGGGTGATCCGCGCATCAGCCCACAGGTTCAGGTCCGCGACCACCACGATGCCTCTGGCATGAATACGGTCGGCTGGAGATATCGGCCTCGAGGCGGTCTGCAGGCACAAGATCAGTCTGAATAAGCACCATGGGACACTGAAAAGCAAAGTATCATCGCGGTGCGCAGGCCGAACGAGATGAGAGGAAGGAAGGATCATGACCCTCCAGGTGCACGGAGAGTTTGGATCAGGTGGATGGGCCCTGCCAATGGCAGGCAGGCGCTTCAGCCACCTACGAAAAAGTGCATCGACAAATTAGGAAGCTATGCAAGAACCGCTGGCGTGGGAAAGCACCGCACACCTAAGCTCTCGCGACAGATGCTAGCATTCGGGGAGCCCACGAGGAACTCACGAGGAGGGGATGCGCCTCAGCTATGTCTGCCGAGGCTGGGAAATGGGAACACGTCTGCTACCGTCAAAGGAACTCCAACCATGCAGTCACGAGGCAGAAGATGCTATCAAGAACGGACCATAACGTTATCCACTCAGCGATCGTTGATCCATATCGTAACGAGAACTCTGTTGTCATACATGTGCGACTGAAACCGGCATACTGAGCGCATACAGCATAATTCGAAGCGAGGCCGTGGCGACTCGGGCCGTTCCATCTTCCGATATCCGAGTCCCCTTGCCGTAAGTGACAAGACAACCCTACTCTGCGACCTTACCTAACGGAGTCTTGGCCATGACACTCAACACCTCATACAAGACCTGCATGCCGGCATCAGCGAGCCAGAATCACGGCGGAATGAGGTCAACTTACGTCGGCTGCGGCCATGGTCGTCAGCTCGGCGTTGGTGTCGTACGCCGGGGCCACCTCGACGATATCGGCGGAGACGATGTGCAAGCCGTCGAGACCCCTCAAAATCGTCCGCAGCTCGCGCGTGGACCAACCGCCCGTCTCAGGCGTGCCAGTAGCCGGCGCGAATGCAGGGTCAATGGAGTCGATCTAGAAAAGCGGTCGCGCTCGGTTCCCCCCGAGTCCGTGGATGCAGTGGCAACAGGACGCACGTCAATGGAGAGGTACACAGGCTTGTCTCCCACGGTGTCACGGATTTTCTGGATGATACCATCGGTTCCTGTACGGGGGCCGAAACAAAATTAATGAAACGAGTACGTCAAACTTGACAGAACGAGGACGTACCAATGGTGTCGATCTCACGGGCCTCGATGCGCTGGAAGCCGGATGCGTCATCGTTTGCGTAGTCAGCTGGACCGGAGAGGGTGGTGCGGATAGCGCCATGCTGTAAACGATACGATCAACTAGGATCACCAGTTTTCGCAGACGGGTGAACAGAAAAGGACGGGGCGTCAGGAACGAGAGTAAACAATACTTGCAATTGACGAGCCGTTCTTGATCAGCCCCTCCTGACTAGCCCAATAAAAGTACGTGCCGTGATTGATGGCGGCTTGTTCGGAGGGTGCGCCTCCGAAAACCTGTGGCTTCCAGGTGTCGAGGTGGCTATCGAAGTGAATAACAGAGATTTGACCGTAGGCGCTATAGATAGACCGGAGTAGCGGGAGGACGATGGTATGGTCTCCGCCAAGCGTGATGATGCGAGGGTGGTTCTTGCCGTCAACGGAGATAGGCACGAGGGGCTTTCCAGTCAACGAGTCGTTTCCGAGAGGGGAGAAAGCTGGACGATGGAGAAGCGTCTTGTGGCCGTCCTCAATCTGCTTGATGGCGAACTTGTTGTCGTAGGGGGTGACCGGAATGTCGCCACAGTCGACGAGCTTGAGACCGGCGAGAAAGGGATTGACGGCGAGAGGCACGTTGTAGCCTCCATACAGAGTCAAACGACGTGAACCGGCGCGGATGCCAGCAGGCCCGAAACGGGCGCCGGGACGGTAAGAGGTGCCGGTGTCCTGCGTGGAGGATCAGCGACCGCGAGGAACGAAACATAGGGTGACGTACGAAAGGCGCTCCGATAAACGCGATATCAAAGAGGTCCGTCTTGTCTTTGCCCAGGCATTGGACCCATGGTAGCTTGGCGAATGTGGTGATGCCGGAAAATATAGAGTCCGCCGTGACTAGAAAAGATGAGCACAATATATGTTCTATGGGTAGGATCAGACGGACCGGCGTTATCCCCAGGGTAGTACATGGCCTGGTAGGGGTACTTGACGTAGTCGAGCGGCATCTGCATGTCATGATCATGGTCATCGTGGGTATGAACGACGGCGAACGCAGAGGCGAGAACGGTGGATACGAAAAGGAGCTTCATTGCGGGCTTTCGAGCGAGTTGGAAGGACAGGATCTGGTCCCCTTAGTCGGATGTCGGGTTGGTTATAAATGTTCCCAAAAGGCCCAGAAGCAAGACGAAATTTTCAGCGTCATTCACATCACACCCCATGACCGGTCTGTGTCGTTGCAAGATAGGAAGTGTTCAGTCAGCGTCGGAACACACACAAGAGAAGCACTGCCCTTCTTACGATATGGGGTCCTGCGTATGATCGCGGGCGCATGGCAGGGTGTCCTATAGTGGCCTAGTCTTCACGACATGGAGTGGCGACCGTTCGAAAAGGGTTCTCTCTATCTCGAGAAGCGGGCTGTATGTCGGAGTTTTGGCCAGGGCAGAGACTGGATCCGAGTCCACCGCACGGACCTAGGGCAGTCCTTAGATGCTGGGCGACAGCTGGAACCATAAATCCGGACACGAAAGCGGCCGCATGACTCTTTCAATATAGATGAAAATATGATCTGATAATCCCTGTTTCGAAACGGATGAACAGGCGTCCAATAGGGAGTACAAGAGGATCCAACTCACCGTTTCATACCAGGTACGGGCCCCCGACTCGAAGTTTTCTCGTCCACGCACCGTTCAAACTATTTTGGCCACACTATGTCATCCTCCAACGACACCGAGAGACAGCCATTGCTAACCAGGACCAATCCGCCTAGCCATGGTCGGTCGGCAACCGCAAGTACGTCGACGGTGGGAGATGACGAAACGTTGGGGTCAACGGACTCGCCTTCCTATACCGGCAATTCCGAACATCAAGCGCTCGGCGCGCTCTTCTCTTCTCTCCTCGTCGACTCAATTCCTGGTGAGTACAGAACTTCAACAACTTCGTCTGGAAAACGTTCACAACTGAATATATATCAGTAATTCTCTCATATGTCTTCCAAAACTCGATTCAAACTGTCTCGGTGCTTGTTGCTGGACGCCTTGGTCCCGACGAACTGTCTGCTGCCGCATTCTCGTTGATGCTTGCCATGGTACTGGGTGAGAGTACTTTCCTTCTAGACTCCATGTATGCTGAGACAGTCGCATTAGGATGGTGTATCGCTCTCGGTGGCACGACGGCTCTGGACACCATGGGCTCGCAAGCGTTCACGGGAGGCGACCGACTGTCCGTTTCCGTCCATCTACAGCGATGTATCCTTCTCCTCTGGCTACTCTTCATTCCGGTCGCCATTCTGTGGGCCTACATCGAACCCGTCCTTCTCCTACTGGGTCAGGAAGAACGTCTCTCCCATGACGTACAGGCCTTCTTGCGCGTCATGATCATTGGCGCGCCAGGGTACATCGGCTTCGAAAGTCTCAAGAAGTATCTCCAATGTCAAGGTGCGTGTATCCGACACAATCAGCCCTGGCATCTGAATTCCTCATTCAATACCGCCCCCACAACTAACGCCATGGCTCGCGCCCAGGGATCATGCGCGCATCGACTTACGTTCTTCTCGCGGTCGCGCCTGTCAATCTGGCTCTCAACGTATATCTCGTGCACCATACTCGTCTGGGCCTTCTCGGGTCGCCTCTCGCTATCTCCATAACGTTCTGGGTGTGCTTCTTTTCTTTGGCGCTCTTCACGTACTTCTCCCCTGCGCATCGGAAGAACGGGACGTGGGCAGGGTTCCGGCTCGAGCTCGTGTTCGATGCCGGCAGCTGCGCGTACTTCCTCAAGCTCGCCATCCCGGGGATCCTGATGGTGGGTACGGAATGGTACGTTATCGCCGCCTCTCCTTGACTCGATATGAACTCTACGCCGTTCGAAGGGCCGCGTTCGAGATCGTCGCGCTAGCTGCAGGTCGACTAGGCTCGCTGCCGCTGGCCGCTCAGTCCGTCATAATGACGACTGACCAGAGTACGTTCGGTCTACTTATCCCCACACGTGTTGCACACTCATCGATCGTCGCATCAGTAATGAATACGATTCCGTTCGGGATCGGTACGTTGAGAGTATCCGGGGTTGACTCGCGCTCATTTTTCACAAACGTGAGCAGGTGTGGCCGCTTCCGCCCGCGTAGGCAACCTCATCGGTGCACGCCTGCCCAATGCTGCAAAGCGCGCGAGTCATGCATCGGCGCTGCTCAGCGTGGTGGTGGGAGCGATTGTCATGATGATTCTAATCGCTACGAAAGATGTAAGCGCGGTTCCGCTGATTTATGCGTGTCGAGCTGAGTTTGTGTGGCATATTCCAGATATTTGGTTACATCTACAGCGATGACGATGCCGTTGTCTCACTCGTGAGCAAGGTTATGCCACTCGTGGCTTCCTTTCAGGTACGTTCTAGTTCTATGTGACGCGAAGTCTGGTCTCACGAATTGTGGTAGATAGCAGACGGTCTGGCCGGCTCTTGTGGCGGCGTGCTGCGTGGCCAAGGTGCGCACAAAGCTTGATCGACAGCCTACTATACTCACCTTGATCACGGCCAGGTCGCCAACATCTCGGGGCGCTGTTCAATCTCATCGCATACTACGTTCTGGCCCTCCCGCTCGGTATCACGCTTGCCTTCCACCCCAAATCTCATTTAGGACTACAGGGCCTCTGGATAGGTACGTTCCTCCCCTTCCGAGTCCCCCGGGTGCGGAGCCTAACGGGGCGCTGCAGGGCAAGTTGTCGCGTTGTTCATCGTCGGACTGAGTGAATACTCTGTGGTCTGGGTCGGCACCGACTGGGAAAAAGAAGTTCAGCGAGGTATCGAGCGGAACCGTGCGGAGGCGAAGAGAAGGCAGATGCACGAGTATCGCGGTAGGGTTGCAGATGGTGCGCAGACATGAAGGAACCTAACGGTATTATAAACTTGAAAGCAGTTAGAAGCAACTAGCTGATATCCATCTCCCGACTTGCGATATGAGGCCTGAGGCCTTCGGGCCTTCAGCCTGAAGACGGTGATGCAACCTATGTAGGATTGGCCGTACGTACGGGCCCCCCATACCCGCACACGCCTTACATGCTCTAGAAACCACCAGAAACCAGTCGACACTATCGCCATGTGAGCGACTTGCTAACGGTAAAGCGGACCGTTGCGGGCCGTTTGGGAAGTACGGGCCAGACCATGCATGAATCCGGGTTTTTTTCTATCCTTATGCACATCCTTCCCAAACTTGAAGCTCTCGACTGGCAGCCGAGCCTTTGCTCAATGCCGAAGGTTGTGCGAGGTTTTCCAGACCGGCCCGTTACGCATCAGGGGAGGGATATGGGAGACTCGGGACTAGGTCCATGTATGTAAGGAATCGCGTCATGGGCGGTGCGGTCCGCCACTAAACTATGCACACGCAAAAAGTTCGGCAAGTCCAGACTCAGGCTTGTGCACACTGCAGACCCAGCCAAGTCGACGATGGGTGAGATGGACGTTCTTAATGCCTCCCCGCCGTTCCGGAGCATGATCATCTAGTCTCCACGCCACACCACAGGGGCGATGATATAAGTATCGCTCTCCACCGGCGTACGCCTCGAGGTCATTGCTGTCCCCCCCTCCATCGCCCTATTCTGCGTCGACCTCTGAACGCCAGCCTCGAAAATGGTGAACCCAAACAAAGTAACAGAACGCTTATTCCAGTCTCCCTCGAAGTACATCCAGGGCCCCTATGCCATCCAAAACGCCGCGAAGTACCTCGGAAAGCTCGGCAAGGCGCCGTTGCTCATCTGCGATGAGATCGTGTGGGGAATCGGTACGTATATGCATCCCCTCTATCTACGCGCAGGGAGCGCTGAGCGAGCAATCTGGGACCGTAGCGGGCAAGGAGCTGGTGAGCGCGCTCGAGAAGTCCGAGTTCAAGGTCCACCGCGCCATCTTTGGCGGCGAGGCCTCGCGCGAGGAGGTCGACCGCCTCGCGAGCTTCGGGCGCGAGAAGTCGTCCGACTTTGTCATCGCGCTCGGCGGCGGCAAGACCATCGACACCGCCAAGACCGTTGCGGACGGCCTCGCGCTCCAGGTCGCGATCCTGCCCACCACCGCGTCGACCGACGCGCCGTGCTCCGCGCTCTCGGTGCTCTATCGCCCGTCCGGGGAGTTCCACTGCTACACGTTCTTCGACAAGAACCCGAACGTCGTGCTCGTGGACACGACGGTGGTGTCGAAGGCGCCGCCGCGCTTCCTCGCGGCGGGGATGGGCGACGCGATCGCGACGAACGTCGAGGCGAGGCGGTGCGGGAACAGTACCAACTTTGGCGGGGGGCTCCAGACGGAGGTCTCTTCCGCGATCTGCCAGAAGTGCGAGGAGATCCTGTTCAAGTACGGGAAGCAGGCGTACGAGGCGAACAAGGCGCATGCCGTGACCCCTGCGTTGGAGGCGGTTGTCGAGGCGAACACCCTGCTCTCCGGGCTGGGGTTCGAGTCTGGTGGACTGGCTGCGGCGCATGCAGTGAGTGGCCTGGTTGCGGTGTGAGGTCCGCTGTTGTTATATCTGACTGCTCGGGTGGGAACAGATCCACAACGGCATGACTGCGATAGAAGAACTCCATGGATTGCTTCACGGCGAGAAAGGTACGCTGCGTCTGGGGGATCACGTAACTGGGACTAACGTTTGCCCCTTCTAGTTGCTTTCGGAGTAGTCTGCCAACTCGTCCTCGACGGAGTCCCCACCTCCGAGCTCGATCGCTACATCGAGTTCATGCTCTCCGTCGACCTCCCAGTCACCTTCGAGCTCCTCGGTATCCCGAAGGTGAAAGACGAAGAGCTTCGTCGTGTCGCGGAGTTGGCGTGCGCGGAAGGCGAGACGATTTGGAATCTGGACCGAGTGATCAATGTCGATTTCGTACTCGGTGCGATCAAGGCTGCGGACGCTGCAAGCCGTGACTATATCCGCAGGACCGGGTGGAAGAAGAACTAGCAGGAGCAAAGGACTTTATAGCGCAATGCATATCTAGCATCGTAGCCAAACTGTACAATAGCAAAATGTCGGAAGACTGGGAAACGGAGATGCAACATGATACTTCACCATCTTTCTGGCACGGTCACCACCACGTCCTCGGCACCTCCCAAAACTCGTTCTCCCTCCTCCACAGCTCCTCATCCCGGAGCCAAAACGCGCCCTCCTCGTGCTCGACCTCCCCCGCCCCAACATACTCCGCCAGCGCGTCTCCCATGTCACTCGCCGTGGTCCTCGATGCGTGCGCCTCATTCTTGATCCACGTCCTCAATCTCTCAATCTGCCGCCCGTCCCTTTGCCGTTTCTTCAGCGCCGGTGCGAGGCGCTCCGTGAGCCCGTCCATGGCCGCCGACGAGATCAGCGCGACCTCCCTCCCTGGACACAGCACCGGGTCCCCCTGCAGCAGCACAGCGCGCAGCGCGCCGACCATCTCCCTCACGTTCACCATGTCCACCTGGCGCGCCTCGACGACGAGCGTGGCGAGGGCAGGGACGCGCGACACGACCTGTGGGAGAAGGTCCCAGTCGAGGATGCACAGGTGCGCCGCGGAGACGTGCGCGAGATGGAGGAGGGTCGGGACGGGGAGCGGCCACAGGGGCCGCTCCTCCCACTCGTCGTCGGGGTCGTATTCTAGGCGGAGGGCGACCCGGTGCGCGTCGCCCTCGAGCTCAACGGGGAGGCTGCCGTAGATGTCTTCGTCGACGTGGATGCGCGTGACGTCCGGCCAGGATGGCGGTTGCGGGAGGATGTCGTCGGTGACGTGCGTGTCGACGTCGAACCAGAGGCATACTGTCGTGGCGCGGGGAAGGACGAGGACGGGCATGAAGGCCTCCGCGAGGCTTGTGGACGTCCGGCAAATGGTGAGGTGCGTGAGGTGCTGGAGCGTCGTCGTGCGCGTTGGGAGCTCCGTCTGGTGGACCGCGCGGCACTCGTGTAGCTCGAGAACCTCCAGCGCTGGCGTAGCGTCTAGGAGCGTCGTGATTGTGGCCATGTAGCCACAGGAGACCCATTAGCATCATTCCTCTCAGAGAAGAGGATCTGCCCAGTATGTTCCCCGATTCGGCATCCCTGCGATAGTATTCTTCAGAGATCCTCAGGCACTGGAGGAGGGGCATGTCGTTTTCAAGGAGCTGGCCGGCGGTGTGGATCGCGTCCATGTCCGCCATCCGCAAGTCGAGTTGGCGCAAGCGGGACGCATTCGTACGCACCACTCCGACGAAATATGCCTCATCTCCCGCTGAGCCCTCGAGGCTCAATCTCAGGTGTATTGGGGCCGTCCCAGACCTTTCCAGTAGGCAGATCGGGCCAGCCCGGCCACACGAGTAGTCCACGTCTGTCCAGAGTGACGCCTTCTCCGATGCGACGACGTACCACTTGTGGCAGATCATCATGGCATAGATCAGGGGCTTGTAAGGGTCAAAGACAGATCTACGAAGTAAGTCATTGGGATCAACGACCTTTGTAGGCGCGCGGAGGAGCTCGAAGACCATTCCCAGCAGTTCGGGATGCAGGCGGCTCACGGGGACTTGAGCGTTGTAGCGCCTGGCGAGAAGAGCAAAGGCGAGATGCACATCGTGGTCTATCGAGTCTATCTGTGAAACCGGGATGAGTCGTCAGCTAGGGTGTGCAATGGAATCATGGAGTTGGTGGATAGTAGTAACATACAGCATCTTTACTGGAAAGGGAGCCCCGACACCGTGAGTGTGAGTAATGCTGCAAAATAACCACTAGCCAGTGGTACATACTTACCTGATTAGTATATTTCTGCTGTTATTCAACAAAGTCTTGCTATTTTGGAGTAGATCGCGAGCGCACGCTACGATATGTGTGTCTGTCGAGACTGCGGGTCCTTCTGTCGTCATGCTTCGATTCCTATAGTATACATAGATGGTTGAATTGTCGTTCGAATTCATGAATCCGCCTTCGAGAAACTCGCGCATCTGTATGGTGGCCCGCTGTGGACTAACTAGCTTAAGTCGATATCGATTTGACTGACGTTCTTAAGCAAGTTGTCTCAAGTTGTCACCTGTCCGACTCGAGGTCCGCAGGCGTTTGTACTCCGGCATCTTCCGTCTTCCAAATTTGGCAGAGGCCACAGAGGTCCGACATGCCCGGTTTCTCAGGCAGACGACAGCGTTCAACTTCAAGTACCGTACTCTATCCTCTACCATGGGTCGCAGCGCAAAGTTCCACAAGCGGCAGGTAAGCACGTTCAATATCAATGCTGTCCCCACCATACTCCCCCGAACGTCCCCTACTTCGATGTCTGTCTAACATCACTGCCCACGCACTGATCGACAGGACAAGAAAAAGACCAGCAGCGCAGGCTCAGGATCCACCGCCCAGCCCGCGACTGTCCCCCACTCGAAACCTAAACCTAAACCAAAAGCCGCCCCCGCCCTCGCGCCGACCCCGAAGGAACAGAAGAAACGCGCGGGGCTGAAGGAAAAAGCCAAGGCGAGCGCGAGCGCGAGCCTCACACGAAGACGAGAGGGCGACTCGGACGGGCCCGTGCTCGGCGGTGCGGACTACGTCGAGCTCATGCTAGGCGGCCGGCGCAAGGCCGCCGCCGAGGCGGCCAGGCTTCCCAAGGACCCCGACTCTTTGTGAATTGCGAGCCGGCGTGTGGGATAGTAATGGATTATATTGGTCGAGGGTGCGTTGGCGTCGGGCATGGACGGACGGGCTATTTTTGACTTAAGTACTTACGGCGGCCAGCAGCACGTCCCGCGGACCGCGGTGGGTGCCTTGGGGATGGCCGACGGATGGGATGCTGGATCGTGGACGGTGTGCGGGGACCGGGGTGCTTGCGGTGACGTGTGCGATGCGACGCGTTCCAAGCACGGCGGCGGATTCGTCGGTGGCAGCCTGTACTGTAGGTGCGGCGTACAGCCTACAGCCTACATAGTACGGGGTCGACCTGGTCCTGCTGCGGAGCCATACTCTGCTCGAGACGTGTGGACGCTCCGAGTCGTCGCTCGCACCGCACCCCGCCATCCATCTCGAGGCCCGGGCCCTCTCGTAAGTGCCCATCCTTTCCTCCTTTCCTCCGCCGCCACCTTCTCCTGCTTCGTGCTGATCATCAGCGTTTTCAGGTTACGCCGATCATGCACGTCGTCTCACCCAATGCTCTGGCTTGTTGCTGATCCTCGAGCGGTCTTCCTACTTAGTCTCCTGACGCCCTGCATCCCATCACCCGATACTACTGTACTCCTTGACACGATCCATCCGAATGCCACCAACGATCCCGATCCATGACAGACACTCGGTATCGGCGACCAACATTTCTCAAGCCCGCGGAACGCCTTCCCTGTTCCCAACACACACACGCACAGCCCTGCGGCCCTGCGAGCTGTCCAACTCGCTGCGGATCCCCACGAACACGCGCAGCAGATCTGGGACGGGGGGACGAGGGGGAGAAGTATACTTATGTAGAATAAACCCAATCCTACATGCTACACGTACATCTAGGGATACACATTGTACAGACCCAGTGCAAGAAGCAAACAAACAAACAAGCAAACAACAAAAAGAGACAGAGAGAGAGAGCGGTCACCTTCGCAAAGCAGAGCAAAACCGGGAGAACACGCGAACCGAGTACCGTAACTGCAAGTGCAAGTGCAAGTGCAACTGTACTACTACTACTACGACGACGACGACCCCATAGCGACGAAACGGCTAATCCTAATGTACGCACGAGCACATGGGGCACCCGGGCAAAGGAGTCGCGGCTGTGATGCCCTGCGAGATCGCGCGCAACGTAGTAAGTACGGTAAGTAGGAATGTGCTAACTTACGGGAGAGACGTCGACACAAACTTATAAAGGAAACGTTTATGTAATGAACGGCGACGATGCAATCGCCATGCCAACAAGCAAGCGAACGTGAACGTGAACGTGAACGGCGCGCCACGGGCGCGGGCGCGGACCAACGGTGCCATCAAAAAAACAAAACCAAGCAACAAGCAACAAGCAACGAGCAACGAGCAACAAGTGAGGTGTAAATGTTGTTATGCACATTGCACATTGCATGGCAGCGGAAGGAAGTCGCCCTCGAGGCCGCGATTAACGCGACGCGACGGGCGGATAGAACGAAGAAAGTACCAAGATTGACGACGTAAACCGAACGTAAAAACGGCGTGGAGGAGCCGTGACGCGTGACCCCCCGCCCCCCCCCCTAGAGAGTGACGTGAACTTGAACTTGAATGCGGGAGGTAGATGCGGAACTTGGACATGGACACGGACTTGGGACGACAACGTGAGAGGACGTCAACGTGCGAACGAGAACGGTTTCTTGCAGGGAGACCCAGACCCAACCACCGCGTACGACCGACCGAGAGAACAGGCAGGCAGGGGGACAGACACGTGCGGGAACGAACACGAACACACTGCTCAGACAGAAAGCGGCAACGACGACCCGGGAGCACGTCAACTACGTCGCGTGAGCGGCTGGAGCATCGCGAACCCGTCCATGTCCATGTTCTCATCCTCCTCCCCTACGCTGTACACCGAGCCCCGTGTGGACGCCGTGGTGCTCCGACCAGGTATGACCAGCGTTCGTGGGAGGACGGCGGGACCGAGCCTGGACGTGCGCACTCCGGATCCACCGTCGGTGTCGAAGCTGAAGCTCCGCCGGCCGCTCGGTGACGGGAGGGGCGACGACGGCAGCGGCGCGAGCGGCGGGTCGCGGAACGCGCGGTTGAGGCGCAGCGTCGAGTAGCTGGTGCTGTGGCTCAGCGCTGGGGGCACGAGCACGCCGTTGCTGTTGTCCCTGCTGTGCGTCGGGGACGACCCGCCGGGCGAGCTGAGGGCCATCGACTGCCGCCGCGACTCACGCCCGGCCATGTACGCCGAGGAGCGGATCGTCGCGGGCGCGGTCACCGCGGGCTGCGGCTGCGGCAGGTCAGGCAGGTCGGAGGAGCTGTAGATGGTCGCCATCTCGAGGATGCGGTCGATCTCGACCGAGGACACGGACGTCGTGCCCGCGCTCGCGTGCTTGCGCAGGATGGAGCCTGTATTTGACGCGAGCGAGTTATCCGGTGTGACGGCGAGGCGGCCGCCCCAGTAGGGCGAGGTGCCGGGGATTTTCTCGCTTGCCGGATCGGCTTCGGACTGGCGTGCGGGTGCACCGGACATGGCGTTGGGAGATGGTGAACCGATGCGCGAGCGGGGTGCAAGCGCGAGCGTGGAGGAGCCGTTGCGGGAGTTGCCAAGAGCTGTTGGGCCAAGCTTGGAGTAGACGCTATCGCGGGCAGCCGACAAAGGGCCGAGGAGGGAGCCAGCGGCCCTCTCGCCGAACGGATCCTTGGGGTCCGGCGACGTGGGTGTGATGAGGCTACTACCCATGCGGGTGTACGACGGGTTCTGGACGAACTGGTCGAATGCGGCGTAACCGGAGTCGGTCGGAGAGACCGGGCTGGGAATGACCGCCGTCGTGGTCTGCACGGCGCGCACTTGTTGCATCTGGTTCTCTGGATCAGGAGGCGACGCAGATGGAGACGCAGCCTCGTCGAGCTTGGTGAACTTGCGCGCCTGCTGCGCCTTGCGGCGGTAGAAAAAGTACCAAGCGATCATCACCGCTGCGACGAGGGCGATAACACCTATGGCCACCGAGATGACGATTATGGCAATCCTGCAGGGTCGCCACAATCAGTCAATAACACGCTCACGGAGAGTAAATTTGAAATAAAAGTGAAATGCACGGAAATGAGATGACGGGAGGAAGAGCATGGTGAAGGGACGCGGAATGAGAGTCGGAATGAAAGGAGTTAAATGGAGGAGGGAGGGAAGGATGATACGTACTTGGGCGTGACGCGCTCGTCTGAGTTGTTGTTCATGTCCAAGGATGTGGCGGTGGCAAGGGGATTCGTAGGAATACACGAAGTGTCGCTGTCGATGTCGCCGAGGACGGGGAGAAGGGACGTCGTCTCGCTGTGGTTAGAGTTGGAGTCTGTGTACTTGAGCAAGACAACCGAGTCCCTCGGGACGTCCATGAGGTACGTGTCCATGCCGCCGGTCTGGTTTGTCTCTGTCTCGCGGATGGGGAAGGAAACCCCCTTGGGGACGAAGGCACGGATTGTGGGGGAGCTGATGTTCTTGGCGACATCGTAGTCGACGGAGAAGGACTGACACTGGGCGAGGGAACCGTTGAGAGCGTACTGGGGTGCGAACAGAGTGGGGTTGGTCGGGAGACATGATGTGTCTCCCGAGGGGGAGGGGTTGATGACCAGGACGTCGGACACGACAGCAGCGCCTTGACCGTTAGCATCGTCGAGGGAGGCGATAAACTGAGTGTTTGCGGGGTAAGGGAGGAAAGTGATGGCGGCACCGGTCTGTGTTGTGGAGTTCCAGACATCGAGTGGGAGAGGGATGGTGAAGGGGGTACCATTGAGAGGGAGGATGGAGAGGGAGAGGGGGAGGGCGGAGGGTGCAGAGCCACCAGCGAACTGGACGGAGAAGTTGCCACACTGGTTTACGGGGGAGAAGGTAATGGAAGCAAAGCGAGCCGCGGCCTGAGGAAGAAGAGCGATGGCGAGGGCGAGGGCGGCGAAAGGGGCAGAGGAGAAGCCAAAGCCGACCAGGGCGGGCGAAAGAGAGAACATCGGGAGCCTGCTCAACGCTGGAGATTGAGGGGACAGCCGCGAAAGGAGCGGACGCGGTCCTGCTGGTCCTGCTTGGTGCAAAGCAAAGGTCGCCTGCCGTCTAGCGAAACATACAGAGGCCGACGAGTCTTGCAGTGCTGCGACTGGCAAACGGAGGGGGAAAGCACAACAACACGACAAGTGCGAGAAGAGAGACGGAAGGGGACCCCGCGACGGCCAATCATATCATCCGGCATCCTCCCATCCCATTCCTCCCAGGACCCTGAAAACTCCTGCATCACTCTCTCCTCCTCCCTCATACTGTACTTAAGTATGTAGCCCGTACGAGCTCTCCTCCATTGCGTTTCAAACCACAGCGGCGCTTATTTATGGGGTACAGCCAATTTCACGCGACTCTTTATTCATGCGGTTGACTGCTTAGATCACCACAAGTCCCCCCCCCCCCCAGTCTATGTTTTTCCTCTGGGAGGGGGCAACCCTCTATCCGTTCGTTCGAACCGCTGCCAACTGTCGGGGTCCACGTCCAAGCTCGCTGCTGACAGTACAGCAGCCTCAGTTGATTAGCCTGGGGGCCGTCACGTCCCTGTCCCTGGTGATCTTCGCAGCTTCCTGGCCGCAGTGACCATCCCCTGCCCCTGCGCCGACCACTCGCGCGCGCAACAGCGTGCACACTGCATGGTGATCGTATTCTATCTCCATCTTCCAGGCCCCGGAACGACCACCGGTGACCCGACCCCTCGCCCAGTGATCCACCCCGCCAACCGTCGGTGGCTGAAATCTGTGAGCCTAGAGACAATTTCGCCGTCTCTATGGCAATCATGCCTTCAGCACTCATCATTTTAATTATAAGCAGCATAACCTTCGTGAGAACAACACACACTAGAAGCTGACTGCGACGGAACAACTGTAACTGCCGGCCGCGGACCCCGATCCCGGTGCGATGCATAGCGGATGGGAAATACAGCCGCTCTTTGAGTAAGTACTATCCACCCCTAGGTCAATGTGTCCCAGCGGCATGCTTCCTCGCAGTACATACTTACAGGTGGGGTGTTCGGTCCCGGCCGACAGTCTTTCGAACGTTCTGACGTTTTGCGTGCGTGTGTAGGTCGACTCTCGCTTATGCCCGTGGATATCCGGCCACCCTGATCCCAGCGGCAGACCAACGTCAGTGCCGTAAGTACTATACTGGTGCGTGCGTACGATCCGCTCAGCGTCCGGCGCCGTCCGCTATTACATACTGTCCAGAGCCATTCTGGCCGTATTGCCCTCGCTCCTCTGCTTTCATCATTCCTCCCGCGGTCCCCCAGAGTCCCATGGCGACTTGATTTTTCGCACCATCAGTCCATACAGACTACAAGGATGTACTCGACAACACAACATGTCGGACCAAGCTCCGGGGTTCCTGCTGGCAACTTCCGAAGTCTGAACACTGTAGGATGTACGATGGATGATAAGTATGCTACTACTATACAGTCCATATAATGGTATATTGCTATATGCAGTCTATCTCTACGTTGTCGGCCCCTGTGCCTGTCCCCGTCCAAACGACTCAGCCCAGAAATTCCTTGCCCTCGCCCTTGTGCTTCTTCAGCTCCGAGCGCCAAGGCTCCCACGTCTGCCCGTACTTCCTGATCAGCCGCCCCAACTCCTCCTTCTGCTCCTTCTGCCAACGCACGCACGCAAGTCAGCATTCCCTCGCGCTCTATGCAAACGCAAACGCGACGCACCAGGTTCCACGGCATCTCCCCCCCATACACCTCGTTGAACATCTCCTCGACGGGCGGCTTCGGGAGCTTCTCCGCCTTCTTGTACGCCGCGTTCACCTCCTCCCTGAACTTCTTCACGAGCGTCGTCTCCTCGTCCTTCGACCACCACCCCTTCGCCTCGAGGAACAGCCGGAAGCGCTGGATCGGGTTGTCGAGCCGCTTCCGGTCCTCGACCTCCTTCCTGGGCCGGTACGCGAACGAGTCGTCCGACGTCGAGTGGTGCCCCACCCTGCCCGCGCGAATCCGATTAGCTAAAACTGCGACGTACGAGGGCAAAGAGAGAAGGAGGGAGGGAGGGAGGGAGGGAGGGGGAAGGACGCACCGGTACGTCATGGTCTCGACGAGGACCGCGCGGCCCTCCTCGATGCACCGCCGGCGGGCCTCCTTGGTGGCGGCGTACACGGCGAGGACGTCGTTGCCGTCGACGCGGATCGTGTGCACGCCGTATCCCGGCCCACGGGACGCGATGCCGTCGCCGTAGTACTGCTCCGAGGCGGGCGTCGAGATCGCGAAACCGTTGTTGCGCGCGATGAAGAGCGTCGGCGTCGGGATCGTCGATGCTATGTCGTGTTCATGGTGTCAGATCGACAACGCATGGTGAGGATGAGACAGCAGCGAGATGGCGGAGTACCTAATGCGAGGCCGGCGTGGAAGTCGCCCTCGGACGCGGCGCCTTCGCCAAAGTAGACGACCGCGCAGTTCTTGCCGCGGCGGGTGGGGTCGCGCTTTATTGCGTACCCGACGCCTGCTGCCTGGGGGATCTGCGTGGCTAATGGAGAGGAGATAGTGTGCCAGTGAAATTCTTTCGATCCATAGTGCTGCAGGGAGAGAAAAAAAACCAAGAGTTTGTCAATGGGTCAAGAGCTCAAGGACGAGAATGCTCACGGCTGGCATCTGCTTGCCCATGCCACTGGAGTCGAGGTAGGTGCCAAAGCATTGGTTCATGACGTCGTCGACGGTGAAACCGCGGAAGAGGAGCGCGCCCTGCTCGCGATATTGGGCTACCCCGCAGTTACGCGTTCAGGAATCGCGAACGGCTGAGGAACACAAGGGTAATGCTTACCCAGAACCCTGCTCTCGCGCGTTGAGTAGGCTGTCCTGCCATGAGAGGACAGGAACACTCACTCGTCGTCCGGAGCTAGGGCAGCCCCAGAGCCGATAACGGCGGCTTCTTCTCCATACTTGGCGGGAATCAGGGCACGGTGGACATCGAATGTTGGAGGTACTTACAGAAGTAATCTATGGAGACTGTATGAGCAAACCAAGCCTAGTAAGAGCTGACAGGCCGGAGACTCACGTAGAAACTGATACGTCCCTGGCGCTGGAGGTTATACAGAGTTTCGTCCAGGATGGGGAGCTGGACCATGTGCTTGTACCTATTATATGACACTATGGGTACGCAGTTCTAAGTGGGGGAAGTAGAGTGCCCTTACATCTTGAGGGCAAGAGCTTTGTCGATCTAGACCACAACCGCATTCAGCTTTCCTGTTCCCCCGGCCGTGTCCTTGCAAGACACGGGACTCATCGCACGAGAAGGAAGATCTACCTCAGGAACCTCTGCACCTTCAATGGGCTGACCCGCACCGTCGAGGACCCTGTACGTTGGAATCTGCTTTTCGCCGCTGATGACTGAATTGAAAAAGTGCAACTTTGAAGTGATTGGGGAGGAGGATGTAGGGAGCGTTCCGAGTGCATTCGCCGGGAGCTCAGGCGTCGTCCCCGCTACGCCCCTCGTCTGGGACGCGCGGGGGACTCTGTAGAGCAAGGAGGAGGAAAGTCTGGGGATGCGCACCGGCCGGAACATGGTCGTGGATGGGAGGCAAGGGGCAGAGGAGGGAATATAAACGCCCGGATGCAAGGTCCGAGTGCGGGGTAGCTAAGCGATCACGCGCGTCTAGTTCGCGAGACGCGTTCTGGCCACGTGCGCGGAGAGGCGAAGAGGCGCTGGCTTAGGCGCGTTTGGGACACGGTGGCTGCAGTGACCGTGCAAGCGTTGCACGTCCCCGCTTGCTCATCTCCGTCTCCAGCCTCGCTCTACTGGTCCAACGCTTCACGCTCGCGCAACGCTCTCTGGGTGCAGCACGCTCTATGGACGCCCCCTCGTCCGACTCGGAGCTCTTCGGCGACCGTCCCCCGAAACGCGCACGCCACTCCTCACCCCAGCGGCCCTCAACCGCAGGTTCGTCCGCCCACTCGGTCGACGGCCCCTCCGAGGGCCTCCACTCGTACCCGCACATGCACACCGCAAACGGCAATGGGCACAGCACAGGTGTGGCCCCCAAGCCCGCGTTGCAGCCCAGCATCCTCGGCGTCGAGCCCCTCGACGAGTTCATTCGCGAAGTCGCCGACTTCATCCACTACCACATCAGCAACCGCCCCCCGGACGCAGGCGGCACGGTTGAGGTGGAGGCCAAGATTGGGCTCCTCAAGGACCGCGCGAACGGCCAGAGGCTCCAGCTCCCGGTCCTCGTCGAGACCAGTGCGTGTGTTTCCTCCACTCTGCCATGGGGGATTTTGATTGACCGTCCAGGCTCACCTTCCTCCTCCCACTGCCGGCTGCTCACGAACGCTCTGGACCCATGATCCCCTTCCCTCATCCTTTGTCCGGTCCGCGCCCATATTGCGTGCTGCAGTCCTCGCGCCCGACACGATCGACTTGAGGTTCGAGTCGAACATGTCCGCAGTGCGTCTTTCTTTTTTCATGCCTTGCGCATGCACGTATGTACGCACACGCGCCCGCTCACGCGACGCTCGGGCCCAATGCAGAAACAGCACCAGCACTTCAACAAGCTGCTCAACGACCTCAAGATCAAGAACGCAGATCTCCAGATCGACTACGAGCATCTCCACCTCATCGACAACTTCTTCGAGTCCGACCGCGGCCGCGACAAGATTCGCGTCACCCGCGACGAGAAGACGGCCGAGGTCCGCGCGTGCATGCGCAAGGTCCGCCTGGGGGACCTCAACATCTACTGCCCGAAGCGGCTCGTCGACTGGCGGATCAGCGTGAACATGGAAATACCGGGTACGTCCTCACTTTCTCATGTATCCTGCGTCTATATGCATGCCCTTGCGCGCGCTTCGCCTCCGCGAGCACCCCGCGGCGAATACGAACGCGAGCGCGGGCGCGAATGCGAACGCGGCTGCGGGCGTGGACCTAAGCCGGATGGAGCGAGGTTCGCGTACACGTTCTCGTTCTCGTTCTCGTTCCATGCCTTCTGCCGTATCCTCTGCCACGGAAGAACGAACGGAATGGCTGACATCACGAACTGCGGCGTCCCTATCCTTATCGCAGTCCCGCCACCGTTAGGCACCCCGACGCACACGCGGCGGAAAGACCGGCTGAGCTACTCGCACCAAGAGTTCGCCATCGACCTTACGCAGGTCACCGCGACTGCCGGCCCAAATTCCAAGGTACGTCCGTCGCACCCCTCTCTCCCCCGTGTCGTACGTTGTGCGCCGATCGCTGACATGAACGCACGACGGGTGACAGCCGGAGGTGTTGCACGAGCTCGAGGTCGAGCTGAAAAACTCCGAGTACCTGGTCGCGATGGCCGCCAAGCGCGGGGACCCGTCGTTGAGCCCGGAGGAGCAGAACGCGTTCGACGAGCTCATACACGCGTTCGTGAACAACGCGCGCATTTTGACCCGGAACGCGACCCCGGCGGCCGACGGGCGATAACGCCATGCACACACACACTGTACAGTGCACATTGCATATGTACAGTATATAGTGCCGCTACTTGTGTGGATGTTGTGCTGCTTTTTGAAGGTTCTTTGGCATATGGGGGTGTATCGTTACGGCCTTTGTCTAATATGACACCAGTTGCCGCGTTTGCCTGGTGTGTTGACACGAAGCTTGTATTCATAGTCGCTATGCTCGCTGTTTTCGGATACATACACTGTACATATCCAGCATCCTCTATGTACTGCAGACCCGGCCGTACCTGAGGCCTGAGGCCTGATCGACGACAGAATCTAAAGTGAAGACACGACGCCCCAGTCAAGTAAGAACGCGTACAGTAAGGCCCAAGCCAGGGCCCAGGGTCATGATCGCCCAGGTAGCGTCTAAGACCTGGGCAGGGCGACCGCGAAGGGCTTGGATCCGGAGGCAGCAGCATCACCTGTAACTTGTAAGATACGGTCGAACCTGCCCAGGCCCCACGCCCAAACACTGCACAGTATCAGCTCTGGTCTGCCCTCCACAAATGATTAACGACAGCTGGATATCGAGCTGGGAGGAAGAGTCGTAGTGTGCATCCGATCGCGACCCCTAAGCCTCCGATGGTGACCCTCCCGAGTCCTGTGCCAGTAGAACCGCATGACAAGAAAGATCCGACGCACCTTCTTCGCGAATTCGTCAGATGTTTCTGCGTTTCTGCGTCAACACGCATTCTCGTCTTCCTTCTTCGTCTTCGTCTTCACCTTCGCCTTCGCCTTCGCCTTCGTTCAGAGCCCGCATTATACGCGACACACGACACACGACCTTCGACTTCCCCGGGGAAGGGGAAGGGGGGGGGGGGGCGGGAGGGGGCAGAAGCGAAGCTGTACTTACTGTACATGTGGTAGCTCGAAGCCGCCGCAAGGCACGCCCTCAAGCTTCAAGCCTCGCGCGCGCGCGCGCGCGCGTGTGTGTCCTACTGTACTTAGTTCAAGTTGGTGCTCGGAAACAGAACCCAAACGCCGCGACGTGCCGTGGCAGCGAACCAACACGAACACGAACACGAACACGAACACGAACTTCGAACGCGCGCGCAGGGCACCAGCTCGATTGCAAGCCCGACCTCCGTCTTCTCGCCCCGCGAATCGTCGATGCGAAGCTGCAAGCCTCAAGGCAAGATCGCCTTCGCGTGTGCGTGCGCGCGCGTGGGGTGGGGTGGGGGGGAAGGGAGGAAGGGAGGAAGGGGGGGAAGAGGGGAAGGGGGGGGAGGGAGGGTGCCGGCTCTTCCTGCAGCGGGCGCGCGAGTGTGGACATGGCCGTGTGGGCTTCGCGGTTCGCGGTTCGAGGTTCGTGGGCCCACCCAAGATCCGCAATGCGTGCGCTCTCTGTGTGTGTACATGTGGCGTGTCACTGGTTTCGCGGGCGGCTCGAAACGTCGAGCGCGAACATCACCGCACCTCTGGAGAAGTTTTGCAGGCAGGCAGGCAGGGGGGGGGGGTTGGCGCGCGCGTCGACTTCGCCCTTCGACTTCGACTTCGAGAGTGAGAGGGCGTGGCCGTGGGGGTTTGGCTGGGTTCGAGAAAAGGCTGGGGGCAGTGCGTCGTGGACGTCGACGCTGAACGTTGAATGAACGTTGACGCCGCGCCGCACATCCGTACAGTCTGAGTACCGAACTCCCGAGACTCGAGAATCGAGTCCACGGCCACGCTGGATTGCGTCACCCTCTCGCGTGCGTGCGGTGTGGTGGTGGTGGTGGTGGTGCCGCAGAGGCTGAGCGGAGAGTTGTAGAGAACTGAGAACTCGCAGGCCACTCGTGCCTGACCGTTTCGGGTCCGCTCGTCCCACAACCAGGTGTTCAGATCTTTCTTCAGACGGTTTCCTGGGCTCTGGCGGACACCCAACCTGAACCCGTCCATCGCGCCCTTCTGATAACGACGTCAGCTACAGCGCACACGCACACGTACATGCACACGCGCGATGGCCGCAAGGATGTGCAGAAGAAAAAAACGCTCACAAGAACGAGAAGACGCACTACTTACGATCGCCAGACCGGGAAAACCAAAAAAAAACAGGCCTCTAACATCATCCAGAGGCTGGGCGCGCGCAGAGGGACGGAGACGACGACGGCTGGGGATCCAGGACCATACACACACATCCACGTCTATGTCCGCGAACAACCAGCCAGTAGCTCGGCTCGAGGACCCTGAGGTGAGTCCTGGGGCAGTGGGGCTGGAGGGCGCATGATAAGTCAATGGGACATACGTAATGCGCGCGCGCCCGCACCTGGCTGCAAGTGGTACCCGTTCCTCTGGGGCCCCAGAATCCAGATCGCCGCCCTCCGGTCGCGCTCGGACGCGCGCGTTGCCACAACCACCTGCTTGCGCAACGGGCCCAACGGGAAGGGGGACTGCCTCGCTTGCGGGGGCCGCACTAGGCCCGTTTCGGCCGCGGGGTTTCCCTCTGCCTTCCAGGGTCCAGTGTATCGATGAAGGGAGGGAGGGAAGCGTGGCTGGGGGTGAGGGTTGACGCGTTGACGTTGGCGGTTGGGGAACACTTGCGCAGATGGAGCTAGGGAAGCTAGAGGGCTCGGAGGTGGTGTCGACGTCGAGCCGATGGTCGCGGTCGACGTTCAGCTGGCTGGACTGGGGCAGAGGTCGGGCGTCGGAGCGAACAGGTCCGAGACAAGGTACATACGGATAACGTACATACTTCCTTGGTGTGCGCGCCCGCACGTTTATCAATCCTCTGTCGTGTCGCGGCAGGTGCACGAGGAATGCTTGGGCGTCCCAGCGGGGCTTGGCACCGGAGCTGGACAGTCAGGCTGATCCTGGGCGGGTCAGTGCTCAGCGGGAGTGCTGGGGTCGGCGTCGTCGGAGCGCGGTTGGAGACCCTTACACGTACGGCGCAGTCTGGGGGAGGCACTGGAGACGGGGCGGGGGGTTTAGTCGGGCGTACCGGATCTGGCGGGCGCTGGGGGGGAAGAGGGCGGGACTCAGAGACGCGTGGTTGTTTCCCGTGTGGGTTGGGGACCTACCGGGGCCCCGTATCGAAGGTAAGCATGCATTATCTGCCAAGCTTGGCTTCGGTGTGCAGTGCATTGATAATTGAGGCATACATGGCCGGGGACGGGGATAGTCTTAGTTTTGCAAGGTCCATGGGACTATTCCGCCCGGTGCTAGAGGGCAATGTTATAGCAGGTCAGGGGGTATTTGGGACCCTGATATGACACGTTCGATGAGGAGGACGTCGAAGGTTAGACGGAGATAGTGCAACGCCATGTCGGACGTACCTAATCTAGACGCAAAGACGGTCAAACCGTGCTTGGCGTTCCAAGGATGCATTATGTGGCTACGATTTGATGCTACCACCCGCAGGAGCGCACTTGTCGTCGATGTCTACTGGGTGGGAGCCGGCGGCGAGCATCCATCTCCGTCAACATGGTGAAGGCTCCGGCGACAGTCGTGGCTGCTGACATGTCACGGCGACCGGCGCGCCGAGGACGGCGCGGTAAGTATATGGAGGCATGAGAGGAAGCGTCATGCGGCAGAGGGAGCGTCGATAGCGCGCGGGATGCACTCAGATGTGGAGGCGTGGGTGAACTAGTGACGGCGTGCACATTGGCGTGCTGGAAATGACGTAGCAAGGGCACGTTTCTTGAGGTGCCACTGGATTCCGAAGCGGGGGATGGCGACGATCCTCCTGTGTAACTGTTCGAGGCTAGAGGACGCGCTAGATGCAAATATACATTTGGGGCGTTTGATCGTGGCCGAGTGAGAGAAGACGAGAACGTAAGTACTGGTAGACGAACGCGATCTGCGGCGTGTTGCGGGCTGCGACAACACTTACTTTGTGTCTGGATACGACGCGCAGTGGGGGCGGACGGGAAGCTGTTGATAGTACGGGCGAGGGTCTAGAGTGTTCTGTGGGACGATAGATATCGGGAGTGAGTATGGGATGGAAATGGCGCTAGAGAAGAGGGAACCACCATAAATGGGGTTGAGAAATTGGGAATTGAGGGACATGAATAGAATTGTTGGATCCGGGATGGACGGAGGGAGAGGGGAGGTGGTGGATGGCGCAGGATGGAGCGCTGTGTGCATGTGGGTTTGTCGGTTGGCGTAGATTGGGTTGTGGGCGGGCTATGCGAAAGGAAGAAGGTGAGAAGGGTGAGATGACCCAAACGGTGATAGCTGAACTTTGTCACTCGGAAGGGCGAGGAGAAGAAGGGGGCCTGATATGATGTTTCAGAATGAAGACGTTGCGAAGATTAATTGGAAGATGTTGGCCTAATAATGACGAGGGGTGGCGAGAATCACGGAAAGGAAATACGAAGGGTGGAATGCACGAGGGGAGAGCCAAGGTGTCAGGTACAAGAACTGGTGTGGAACCGTTAGGGTGTCGAGTCTGGACGGGGTAGGGCGCGTTAGTGTGGGTCGGAAGGGCAGAGGGATGGCCAATGAAAGGATGCCTCGTGGGGGGGTGGGGAGAAGGAAGCGCTGAGGGCGAGGATATGTCGGGGATGGGGAAGAGAGGACGGCGGAAGAAGAATGGGCACGAGATGGTGGCGAAGAATAAGTGATCGAATTGTGCGCGAATGTTGGACGCTCTAGAGAGGAGGAGGAAGAGCGGGAGGAGGTAAGGTATACAGTAAGTATGCTGCAAACGGCGAGTAGGAATGAGCAGAGGCGGAGAATGGGTCGCGGAGATCGGACCGTGTCTGAGAATGGCCTGATATGGGCAAGGGTCAGGCGACGATCTGAGATGGGGGGGGGGGGAGATCTCGATTGGAGGGTATTTGCGGTGGCAGGTCTCTCTCATTTCATTCCGCCCGATCGTCCCAGCCTAGCGTCGAGAGAACATAGAGTACAACTCCCTCTCCTCTCCCCCTTCACTTCCCTCCTCCGAACACCATCCCCGACCCACAGCGGAGGGACCCCACTCCCAAGGCAGACCACTCGGCTATCGTGGAAGCTGCGAGCGACGATTAAGGCAGGACCGAGTCCCACGAAATGGCTATCCGCCCGACTTGTCAGCGCATGGACATGCGATCAGGACAGTACGAGCCCCAGGTGAGGTTCCCTCCCCGCCAGTCCGCCTTTCCCGTACCGACCCCGTTTGTCTATTTCCCAGCTCTCCCTCCTCCTCCCCTTCCTCCCTCCCTCCCCGCCCTCTGTCGTCCACCGCGACCCCGATCCCATGCACCATCCCTTCCGCCTCGCCTGCGTCAACAACATGTCCCCCATCCACGCTCTCCCCGTAGAGCTCCTCACACGCATCTTCCAGCTCGGAGTAGACTCGGAACCCCTCCCAGACAATCGCGACCCTTCTCACCTCACTTTCGAGGTCTCCATCTCCCATGTCTGCCGCCACTGGCGCCAAGTCGCCCTCCACACCCCCCTCCTCTGGACAACCGTCCACTTCCGCACAAAGTCCCATATGGTCCGCGGTAACCTCTATCTCGTACGCAACGCTCGCCTTCCCATCGACATCTACGTCGACACCTGCTCCGAGGACCTTCACGCTCACCGCAAGGACCTCCTCTTCCGCGACGAGTTCATCCCCGTCTTCAACATCCTCCTCCCCTACATCGACCGCTGGCGCGAGCTCCACCTCAAGGTCGCCGACCTCGACTGCAAACTTTCCGCCCGCCGCGTCCTCAGCACCTGCGGCTCCGCCCCCGTCCTCCGCACCCTCCAGCTCTGGCACGTCCAGAACTGGCAGACCCCAGAACGCCTCTTCACCGCCATCGGCCCGCCCCCCGTCGTCGTCTTCGGCGGCGAGCTCCCTTCCCTGAAGCACATCGTCCTCCAAGGCGTCAACCTCCCCTGGATGAGCTCCCCCTTCCTCCGCAACCTCACCTCCATCGAGCTCGCCCTCCACTCGGACGACGTCCGCATGCCCTTCCACCTCTGGCGCAAGATGCTCGCCTCCTCCCCCGCCCTCGAGCGCCTCTGCCTCCACTACTCCGGACCCTGCGCGCGCACCTCCGGCGCAGTGCCCACCCCCGACGGCATCGAGTGGTGGGGCGCGAACCCCCCAGACCCGGACGACCCCCAGGCGCACGCCCCGGGCTACGTCGCCCCGCCCGCGGCGGACCCGGTGCACCTCCCGCGGCTGCGGGAGATCCGGCTGATCGACCTCGAGCCCGACTACCTCGTCGCGGTGTTCAAGTCGATCGACGCGCCGAACGTGCGCGCGCTCCACCTCGAGCTCGAGACGGAGGACCAGGACTTTTCGCCGTTTGTCGACTTTCTCGCCAAGGAGCCCAGTTGGTCCTTGTCGTCGTCTCAGCACCCTCCTCACCTCAACGGACACGGCGAAGGCGAAGGCGAGGGTGAGGGCGAGGGCGAGGGCGAGGGCGAGAGCGAGGTCAACAACGGATTCGCCCACGGGCACGGGCACGGGCACGAGCTAGAGAGCGCGGCGAGAGGGCCACGGTTCCCGCGGCTGGAGACGCTGTCGGTGAGCGCGCTCGTGTGCAGCGCGGGGAGCTGGCGGGCGCTGCTCGAGAGCGCGCGCGCGCTGACGCGGCTCGAGGTCGACTGTGTGCCGCCGATGCTCGACGGCGCGTTCGGCGTCCTGTTCGGCACCGTCCGCTCGGAGCGTGCGCGTGCGCGTCCGCCCCCGCGTTCGGGCTCGGGCTCGGGCTCGGGTTCGCAGCTTCCGATGGCACCGCAGCCGAACGGCACCCGGCACGACGACGACGTCGGCGGGGTGGCGGGAGCGGGAGAGACGCGGGCTGTGCGGCTGGGGGGGGCGGGGCCGGGGCCGGGGCCGAGGCGGGACGCAAAGGGCAAGGGCAAGGAGAGGGCGCGAGACGACGGGGCCGAGCACGAGGAGGAGGACGAGTACGAGGACGTCCCGATCTTGCCTGCGCTGCAGGCGATCCGGTGCGGGGGCATCCCGAGCAGAGACATCGCCCGCCTCGCCGCGCATCGGCGCACGTTCCGCACCGGGGTTGCTACCGGTGCCGAGGGGGCGTTCCGGATACGCAGGTGGGAGGTCGAGGAGGGCTTCCGGGACGAAGATGGCCTTGCGTTCGAGCGGGAGCTGCGGCGCATCAGCGCGGAGGAGGAGTGGACGAAGAGGGCGAGGGACGGGACGGCGGGGGAGCCGTGGCGGTGGGACGAGCCGCTCGAGAAGGTGGTGTGGTACAGGGACGAGGGGGAGTACGACGAGGAGTCGGATGGTGAGGAGGAGGTGGGCGACACGGAGGAGGACGGGGATGAGGATGGGGAGGATGATTGATGCAGGGTGGCGGTGTTTGAGCATGGTGTGCTTGCGGGGCGTGCACGAGCATGCGCGACGGGCTGCTGAGGCTGAGGGCGCGTGATCTTTTGTTTCCGAGGGTGAAGGTGATCTACTGGAGGATACGTTGGACAGTGACCAGTCGCTGGTGTTGTCTGTACGTACGATGCCGCGCCTAAAAAGGTGCGAGTGTACGTTTATCGCACATCCTATACTCGCGGTGTAACATCATATCTAAGGGTTGGTCGCCCTACAACGTCTTGTACAGCTCACGTTATGGGGATTGCAGTTGGGTACACACAGCGGATACATTATCAATCTGTATTTGTTTCGTCCGCGTTGTTGACCATCGTGTCGTCGCGCACCGCACACTAGCGAAGGTCAATAAATGGCGGCAAGACAACGCGCTGCGAGTGGTGGGCATTGGGCGCGAAGGTAAGGTAATACGTACTCTAAGGATTATGATATGTCTAATGTCACTACGTCCGATGCGTGCAGACGGCATCGTGAACTCATCTAGCTCGTCCTCTCGTCCTTCGCGCCCTCCAGCCTCAGCCGCGCCTGCTCCAACGCGCGGTAGACGTCCGTGGCGAACGTCGAGTCTTCCGGCACACCCAGCGCCTTCTGCAGCTCGAGGACCGCGTCTTTGGACAGCAGTAGGCTCGCACCCGCCGATGCGTCCTTGTCGGAATCCTCCAACTTGGGGTCGGACGAGAGGGATGGCGCCTTCTCAGCCTTGGCCGAGGATGAGGAGGCTGGCGGCCGAGGCGCGTACTTGGCGTAGATGACGTCGAGCTCGGGGCTTGACTGCGCGATGATCGCGCCCCGTCGGAGGAAGCCTTCGAGGTATTCGGACGCCTTGTATGCTACGTGCGTGTGGAAGACGCGTCGTTTAGCGTCAGGAAAACAAAAAGGGAGCCGGTGCGGGCATACCGCGATAGTGTGACCATGAGCGCCATACGCAAAAGAAGAACGGGAAGTTGGGTATGAGGGCTGCGGATGCGCGCGGGGGTGAGTGCGCCTGTAGTGAGAAGACTGGGAGAGTACGCACGGACGATGGCGAAGGGGGCGGTTAGTGGCGCGATCGCAAGCCACATCCAGAACCCTTTCCTGTGCTTGGGAGTGCGCTTGTCTAGCAGGGAATGCAAATGTGGTATAGGCGACGTGCAGACAGAAGGCGGATATACTAGGGGGATCTACATGAATGGAAAACGCGCCGTGCGCCGGGCGGCAAGCCAGATGCGAAAGTCAATGGGTTGTGAGTGAGCGGAGCCGACTGGGGCGAGGTGCGTACCGTGGGTGCTGTTTCCGATTTTTGTCCACGCGGGACAATGTTTGAGAATTTGGGGCCGAGAGAAGGGTCCAGAGATTTGAGGGCGAGTTCCTCGAAGTCCAAGCGGTCGACTAATCGCTCGCCATAGAGAAACGCCTTGCGCTGAAAGCGTGGAATTCAAGTCAGCGAAAATTGAAGCTTAACGGTGGGCCGCGCAGGCAATAGGGTGCAAATGACGCGTGTCTGTCAGGTTCATTGAACGAAGAGAGGGAGCTGACCTTCCAGGAATCTTGGGGTGCTTTCCCAAGCCCTGCCCATAGCTCAGATGACTTGACGACAGCCCACTTCATCCAGGATGTTTTCTTGGTGTCTTCTTGGGGAGTGACGAAGTGGTAATATGTGAGGTGTTCCACTGGCTTGCCGTTGACAAGTTTGCAGTGAGGAGTGAGAGGGAGCGCGATGATACGCATTGAACGCGTCGCGCTCCACGCAATACTAGTCGCTCTCATTAGGTAGTGTATGCAAGAATCACTCGCAGTCAAAGTCGCAGATCAGGGCGGAAGAGAAGGATGGATGAGCGGAGATGAGCGGAGGGTAGAGGTGAACGTGCAAGCCCGTATAGTCAAGCCGACACGGGCGCGGCGCAACGGCGCGTCATTTCCTGATAGCGACGCTTCCACGTGGCATTAATGTCGGTCGGGCGTCAACGCGTCAACGGCCTCAGGCTCCACTTGAACAAAACAAGTACTTTCAGTTCGCCGTTACATAACCGTGCGTTAACGTCTATCCTGCGTACCAGTGATTGACAGCTCCGTCTTTTCTGCTGTTGCAACATGATATAGATATAAACTCTTGTTGTCATACCAGCCGCAAGCTTTCGGCGTTGATGCCACACGCATTAACGTGCTCCCTTGTCCTTCGTCATCGGACGCTAATTCCACACGCGTGCGCGAATGTACCATCGTTTACTAACCATAGGTCGCGTATGGCCTTCTCAACATATCCGCGAAATCAAGCAAGGGACTTGGAGACACGGTTCTACCAAAAGCGTCAGTCTTCTGAAGCATCCCGTAGACGCGCAGACGGCGTTCGGACAGCCCTCCTGCCATCATGTCCATCTCTGAACGTTTATACATCCGATGGGTAAGGCCTCCGCATTTTTCATATCCGTCTAAGCAACTCAACGGGCGACAGTTTCCAGATCAGGCGTCGGAGACGACCTCGACGCTCGTCCTCACCGCGCACAACAGGCAGTTCGTCGACCTGCGCCTCTTGAAGCCCGCGGACTCATCGGCGCCGTTCACTACACTAGAATGGGGGCTCGCAGGGAGGTCGGTAGGCACGCCATCCCATGGGATATGGATCCACGACATCGACTCTCGGACGGAGAATCCAGGCGACGAGAAGGACGAAGGGGACATGTTCCCGCAGCCGGAGCACCCTGACGTGATTCTGGAGCGAGGGAAGATGCGACATCCGGAGAGCGGCGAGGTTAAAGAATACGAGGAGGCTTGGAAGGATCCCACGGTATTGTCGATTGGGGGAGGTCGTGTCAGCGTCGTGCTGGAGACAGCATCCGGCGCGTCGGGGGCGAGAGGGCTGGTCGTGAGGGTTGGGCAGTTCTGTCAAGGCATCCTCCGCGTCGGGTCCGTGATCGTTGTCGAGAGGTGGGCGTGGGTAGAGGACGGCGGGTGGAAGTTGTCCGCTCAGATAGGAGATGGTGACCATTTGCCCTGCGATGTTACGTGGGATGCGGGATTGGCTGTGGGAGATGAATGCACCAGGAACGGAGTTTCGTGGATAGCAAAGGAAGTACGTACTTGGTGATATCTCCGCCAGTAAGTGCACGTTTCAGCCTTACCAGGCTTGCTCGTCTCTAATGAGCACTGGCGTTCCTAAGGTTGACTCCCGTTTGTTACGTGAACGTTTTCAAGATCCAGTGCGTACACAAATTGACACAATTGACACAGTACGAGGCATCTCCGCTGACCCGCTTCCTCTCAGTTAGGTAGATCAGCCAATGGCATATGCTGAGGCTAGCTCCCAACCCCTCCGCAGATTGGACTTGAAACGGGTATAAATGGTCATCTGCCATGGTTTTTTGAATATGCGCTATCCCTTCGTTCTCGGCTCGGCCCGATGCGTTGGATGGACCTCCAACTTGCCCCTTCTGCGATCAGCCGAGTCCATGGGCCCACTCTGCTCATGAGAGCACACACCACTGTCCCCATCCCGATGCCCTAACGACCCTCGCTCCAGCATCACGGTGCAGGACATCGTCGAGCGCTGCATCGAGGAGACCGACCGTGCCTACGTCGAGTCCTGCGGTAACTGGGGGGCGACCTTCACGATGCATCCTGAGAGGATCGGCGTTCGTTAATCCGTTGTCAGGAATGTAGAAGTGGACGGCAGATTGGAGGATGCCGGTTTTCAATCGTTCGCATACGGATAGACCCGGAGAAACAATACGTCGGCGGCTTGGTGATGCTGTGTCCAACCAACGGGGCATCGTATACGACTGTCGTCAGGCTCGCGTGAATGATACATAAAACGTGCAAATGCAGAAGACCTCAGCACGAAAGATATCCTACGTTGCCCACTTTTTACGACGTGTGATGGGAGTCATAGGGTACGCGTATTCACTCGACCTCTGGACATCGTACTCCGAATCGACATCATCATCGATCGGCGAGAGCGGTAAGCCCATCGGTCCGACGACTCGGTCGGCGAAAACGACAGTGTCGAGGCTGGGAGGCGTCCATGTGTGGGCTCTTGACGTGGATACCTCCAAGTTGCGGTTCACTTCCTGGAGGTTCAGGAGGAACCTTGCGATGAGGATCGTCGTGAGTCTGGGACCCAATCGAATCGGTCAGAGAGCTGCAGGACGCCATGATGGAGGGGACGGCGGCATACGGCTCTGAGAATTCCACAACGTAGCTGACTTGCGTGAGCTCATCGACCTCTGTCTGATGGGGACTCGTAAGCTACGGACGTTCGCGCGAGCGAATGGTGAGTCGCTTACCGGGAACATGGTGAGGGTAAGGTAGATGATGTTCATTATAAACAGAAGGCTGTCGGCGAGCCAGTCGTCAGCACCGAGTGCGCATATCGGCATACGAGTACAAACCCGAAGTACATCGTTCCTACAAACCGATAACACGACGATCATCAGGACGAGCACCTTGGGGACGCAGTTAGAGAATGGCCGACGCACCGTCACGAAGTAGGGTACTCGAAAAAGTCCTTTTGCCACCGGAGGGTCTAACGAGAGCGCTGCGCAGCACGCTGTTGGATCGGTACGTCGTATGCCAGGTCACGCAGAGGACGATTGCATCGGCGATTATGACACCAGCACGGGGAACGATAGTGACTTCGGACGTCAGGATGGATAAGTTAGAGAGATGAATGGATCTAGCTTGATTACACATACATCTGTGTTCTGTATTAGAAATCGGACGACGGGGAGTTGGGGCAACCGAATTCTCTCACATTCGGTTCAAGTCTGAGGGTACGCGGACCTCACGCATCAAGCATTCGGTTCCGGTTATTGTCTCTTCGACGTTTGTCAGCCAGTTTAGTCGGGCCTAGCGAACCGGTTCAGCTTTGGGACGACCTTTTGAGAAGAGGCGGAAGACAGACGTAGTTCATCACTATAAGCAAGGACGACAGGGCAAGGACGAGGATTGATAGGGGCCACCGATAGGACCGTCCGCACAAGGCGTACACGCGTAGCGCGGAGAACGCTAGCAAAAGTTCGACGTAAGCCGCCACTCGTCTTGAAGACGAAAATAACTATCGTCCACCTACCTGCCCAGGGCACGTACTGCAAATACGCCAACACTTGGGCTACAATCTCAAGCGTAGAGAAACTGTGGGTGGATCAGCTTGGTGCGCACGGGTCCAGAGCGCGTACCGCACCTCTGGCACATAGCAGTCAGTAGAAAACGAGATCCAGATGTAAGCGACGACTCGCACCGAGCATGACCAGTGACCCATGAGGGCAATGCGTGCGCTATATGCTGCGAGGGATATGTACCGATTGGATACGAACAGGACGGAGGCACCCGTAGCCTTGCGTTTCCAGAATATTGCAACCTCACGATCCAGCGTAAGGGCATATTCGAACAATAGCAATGCTAACGATAACGGCGCCTGATTAGCGGAGCGTCCGCCGATTTGATTAATGTTACGGGAGGAAGGACTCACTCAAGGCAGAGAGGGTGCAATAGTGGTCGGTCAGTCTGCGACGAAACATGGTGTAGTCAGCGAGGATGTATCGAAGCCAATTCGAACCGATGGCACCCGTACATGCTCTTTTCGATAGCCACCAGTGGCACGACAGTCAGGCCTATGTCGGAAGACATACGGGGATGCTAGAAGATACGTAGTGGTGGGAGGTGTGAGGTCGAGGTCGATTGAATGTATACCAGGATCTTATACATACCCAGGGCCATCATCGCGGCTGCAATGCGGATTCAGATCGGAAGAAGCTGGCAGATAAGTATCGACGGCGATGCTGTCACCCAAAAGCAGGGAGTTCTTCTTGATGCCGTCGCGACTTCTGGCTCATCACCGTGAGATCTACCTCAAGTATTCTTGTGCGCGTTTCACTCCGGTGCACCCAAGGTGCACCGGCCCACCCGATTATTCGGGTGCGCATTCTTGACGCTACATACCTGTAAGTGCCGCATCGAATCCTCGGTGGGTAACATTTTCAATTTCCCATGCCGTAAGATGGGACGTGCGATCTGTCAAATTCCCGCGTGACGTCAAGGCATCCACTGCTCCAGGTAAACACCTAATGCAACGGGGGCGCAATTAGCTGAGACAAATGGAGGAGCATCAGGCAATGGGCATCTACGCCTGTTTACGCACGCATGGTTACTCGCCATGAGGTTTCACGGGAACTTACACACCGTTCAGCCCGTCGCACTGCGGCATGGTCCCCGGCAAAGTCCGCCAACTGGATGAACAACTGAATGAACACGTGATGTAACAGATCGAGAACGGTGGTGCGCGCACACACCTTATTTCATGTTGAATCAGACTCTGAGGCCGCGTGTAGAGAGCTATGTTCAGTATTTGCTGTGTAGGTTTTAGCCAGCAGCACAGAGAAGCTGTACAGACTGACCGTTCTTTCAACTTGTTTCGCGGAAGGTTTGAACTTTGCCACCACGCGGTGGACAGGAAGATCTTCTGCGTCGACGTCTTGTCCGGTCGCCATTATTAGCTCTACATACATTTGCGTTGGGACGGACAGTAGTGATACCACTGACCTATGAGTTGCACACTGCACCGCATACACATCGTTCTGGCGCAAGCCACAAGGCCCGCTGCTCTACGGGAGAGAGAGCGATAATCTCGCCAGGACGCCGGAAAAGGAGCTCCATTGAGGCCCTCCGATCAGTGGAAGCCATTCAAGGGACATCACCATCAGTCGCCTCCGACGAACAGTCGGAGGTCGAGTTTGACGGGAACTGAACTGACTTGCATCTCGAAGAACATTGAACAGCCCTGCTATGATAGGCCCAGGCAACGCCGTCTCAACGGAGACGTATAGGAGCCTAATGCTCATGAAGCATGACGGAAAAATGAGGATGAGAAGCAAGGGGCAACAGCGCAGTCAGTAAGCTCTCACCTGCATCTGGTACCATCTACACATGGGCAGCAATTGTGAACGTCGCGGTTACTAACTGAGAGCACTGCCTTCCGCGTCGAGCCTCGCGAAGCCGAGTACGATACTTCAAACAGATACCGTGATGTCAGACTTGAGCTCGCCCAATAGAGGATTGGAAGAAGGTGCAGCAATTTTCGATCAATACATCCGTGGTGCCATCTTGCCATCGTGTTCGCTATGCAGTGTGGAGTAAGTAATAGCAGTCGGGGCCAGCATCATAACGCAATACTTACAAGGAACGCGGCGTAAGTCGACCCCGTGTGCGTTTGCCTCCTGCTGACGGCACTTGTGATTGCATAGCCTCCGTAGCCAAATTCGGCTGCGGAATAGTATCACGAGCAGCACGAACACTCACTTGTAGAAACGATAGATTCCTTTCCAGGCGCAGTAATGCTCGGTGACGGGGACTAGACCGCTGCTATAGCACAACGCCGAAAAGTGCAACAAGTCCCCTTGAGCTGTAACTTTGAAAAGTATAAGGGATCGTTTGGAACATGTCGGACCAACTTACTTCAAAAATAGTTGAAGCAACGAACGCTCACCGCTTGCACGGCGCGGCTAGTTATGGGAGGTCTGAGAGTTGTCGCGAGTAGTACCTTTTGTGACCCGGGATCGTACTTACATATGGCCCCGACCGCCGTCCTTGCCCAGGATAATTCATTCCCCCATCTATCGCGCGCGACCGTCTGCCACCTCCCCTGGGGAGGTGCGTCCCAGGCGACGCAACTCTTCCAGAACTGAGCATAGACATACAGTGGATATCGATCAGCACTCGACCTTGTCACAGCTCACACCAAACTTCACCTTCCGTCGCCCGAATCCTTGCCACCATGGCGAGTAACGAGAACCGAACTTCAGGCTTGCCGGCAGACGTTAAGAACCCCGAGGTCCTGGTCGACTCGGACGCGAACGTCCTGCCGGAGTACACGGCCCGCGCAGTCAGCGGTGTCGTACAACGAGCCCGAGAGGGGCGACCGACGTCCCCTCGTCGGCATCGAACGCGAACGTCCCGATGTCTGGCGGCGGGCGCAGACGCGCCGGGCATCGTCAAGCTCCTCTACACGGGCCTGCTCGCGATCGTCGCGCCGCCGGTGTTGATCTTGTGCGGCGCGATACTGTACGGGTGCTGGAAGATGCAGGAGGCTATTGTGCGGAGGCTGGCTTTTGCGCATACCGAGAGTGGGCACCGCGCAGTGGCAAAGCGGACGAGGAAGTTCTGGGGCGCGGTCAGCGCGCGCAGGGCGGCGGAGGAGGAGGTCGTGGAGGGCCAGGTGGTGGTAGAGGAAGTCGAGGCCGCCCGGTGGGTGTAAGGTTAACGTTGCTTGTGGTCGCGGATGTGGGCACTGGGGCTGGAGGACTGCTGAATTAGATGTCAACGAGAGCTCGACTGACGGATGGACGTCTAGTTGAGATTATACATACCTGTGTTGACGGACTCGACTCTGAGGGATGCGTTTGAAGGCCTAGGATGATCGGCGGCACGGCAACCCTGGAGCAACGGAAGAGGACGTACGCGCGCACGCTCAGAATTCGGTTCACGCGTCGGCGGTGCAGACCTGTCCTCGCCGACGGCGTACAAAATAATGAACTCTCCGGGCGACCGGCGCGACGGCGGGGCCCAGGTCCGGCGGAGGAGATCTTGCCAATTCGAGCTGTCGAAGAACGTTGGTGAGCGTGAGACTCTTCTAGAGGATCGCCACGTCGGCTTGCCTTTCTGCCAAGGTGCACGGGCTCACCCGTTCCCTCACACGTTCGACAAAGTGCGCTCCTTGATGCTCTATACCTATACTTACTGTACCGCAACTCGAATCCCTGGCGAGCAAATCGTTGAACGTTCCTATGCCGTGAGATGGCCCGGTGGTGACGATCTGTTAAATTTGCCGCGTAACTTGCAAGGAAAGGTCCAACGGGACGGAGGGGAAATCAACCACGGCCAATGTTAATGAGGCGGCATCAGGCATATATATTCAAACTCACGCACGGTAACTTGCCATGAGGTTTCACCGGAAGACTTGAGTCTACGTAACTTGAGAGTGGAGACAAACTTTCAGCTCATGGCATTGCCCCCGGCAAAGTCCGAGTCCCAACACGTGATGGTTGAACCGAGGTGTAGTAAAATCCTCAGGGTGTCCAGCTCTGAGATTTGCTGCACACTGGCTCGTTAGACAGCACAAACCCGAAAAGAAAGGCTGGACAGGCTGACCATTCTTCAAGTTTCACGCGAGGTTTTCCATCACATTGTGCCCGCCGCACAGCACGGGAACTTGAAGGTCTTCCACTGCGTCAACTGTAGGCTCGTCTGTCGGTCGCCATTACTATTGGCTCGACATGCGTCGCAACAGATCGTAGCGATGCCAGTGGCTGGTAACTTGCGCATGCATGTCGCTGCTGGCAAAAGCCACGGGGACTGCACGACGGGAGGCAGAGCGGCACGCCGGGCAAAAAGCTCCATGACGCTCCGTTGCTGTAGAATTCCGGGGCAGCCCCAGTACTATATCCTCATCCCAAGCCACGATATCTCGATGGAAGCCTAACGTTCATGGGGCATGACGGAGATCGATATCGTGAGAGGCGAGAGCGGCAAGAAATCAATAAGCTCTCACCTGTGTCTGGCCAGGCCTACTGTCTTTGTAAGGGTCCAAATGTCGACTGAGAAGACTGCCTTCCGTGTCGAGTTCGTAAAGCTTCGCTCCTGAGTAGCAGACCAATACTCGAACAGGCGTCGTGATGTCCGACTCGAGCTCACCCAATAGGATAATCGGGAGAAGGCAGTCGGTCTGTCGATACACGTCCACTTGCAACTTGTCCCGCAGTGGGACTGCCACCTTGCCGTCGTGTTCGCCACGCAATAAGTCATGGCAGCGATAAGTATAGTAGCGCAAGGATCGTACCGTACCTTCAGTCGAGCAAGGATGCACAACACAAGGAACGCGGCGTAAGTCGACCGTGTGTGTGTTGGTCTCCTGAGGCTGTTGGCGGTGCGATTGCACGACCTCCGCAGTCAGATTCGGCTGCGGAATGGCGTCACGAGAAGGGCGAACACTGACCACTGCTGTACATATGCTCAGCGTCGAAAAATGCAATTCCTCTTGAGCGAGCATGAGCTCATTGCGGGGGAGAACCGTTGTAGGCACCTCCATAGAAAGACATCAGCGCGAACATTAACAGTACGGAAAGAGGACGTTTGGAACACGTTGAACCAACGTGCCTCGGGGTCTGACAGGTGTCGTGACTGTTGTGAGCGTGGTCTAAGTACAAGCATCCGTGATCAAATTCCCCGCTGCGGTCCCTGCGGCGCCGTCAGAAGCGGGTATAAGTGGGACGTTTAAAAGCTCATACTTAAATATGACCCCGGCCGCTATCCTCGTCGAGCACGATTACATCCCCTCATCTATCGCGCGACGGTCTGCGGAATCCCTCAGGGAGGTGCGTCCCTGGTCACTCTGGCAAGTCTTCCAGACCTATGTGCATACGTTGGATCAACACAGGTACTCGAACTTGCCACCGCCCACGCCAAACCTCACCTTCTGCCACCGCCCGAATCCTCATCGATTATCGTTCAACTGCCACCATGGCGAGCGACAACAACAGCACCTGGCCGGCAGACGTCAAGAACGCCTCGGGCCGGATCGACCCCAACGTCCTGCCAGAGTACACGCTCCTCCCCGCGAGCCCCGCGCAGTCGGTGGTGTCGTACAACGACGAGCCCGAGGCGGAGACCCGGCGCCGGGACGTTCCCTCGTCGGCGTCGAACGCGCACGCGAACGCGAACGCTCCCGGCCTGACAGCTCAGACTGGCGCCGAATCGCAGAGCACCCTGAAGCTGCTCTACATAGGGCTGCTCGCGATCATCGCGCCCCCGCTGGTCATCTTCTGGGTCTCGCTCGCGGCGGCGGTGGCGATGCTGTACGGGTGCGGGAAGATACTGGAGGCTGTCGGGCGGGGGCTGGCGTTTGTGCCTGAGGTGTTGTACCGAGAGTGGATGGGGAGGCGGGGGAAGGCGTTCTGGCGCGTGATCAGCAAGAGCAGGCCGGTGCAGGAGGGAGCGCAGGAGGGGGTTGTGGAGGGACAGGTGGCGCTGGAGGATGTCGAGGCCGGTCAAGTTGGTGGTCCTATTTCCATCTGAGTATGGGAGAGGGCTGGTAGTGCGAGTGAAACGTTGGCTGTGGTGGCGGATGGGCTGGAAGAGTGTTGAACTGAATGTCACTTAGTGCTCGACAGGATGATAGACGGATGTCTAGTTGAGATTACGCATATCTGTATTCAAGTTGGTGGACCCCGGGGCTGGGCATGCGTTTGGAATTGCGGTATGGATGATAATCGATATCGATGACTAGTCACATAAAGCACGCATAGCACGGCGACCCTGGAGAAACGGAAGAGGTGAGTGTATGATGGTAGGTAAAAGGACAACAAACGAGAACGTGCGCACGCTACGCGGCGGGTCCAGACCACGTCCGACTCGCCGACGACGTACAAAATAATGTCCTCTTCGGGCGATCGGCGCGAGGTCGGGGCCCAGGTCCGGCCGAAGAGATCTTGCGCGCGGATTCGAGGTGTGGAAGAACGTTGGTGAGCATGCGTCATTGAGATTCGTGCAAGGGATCGGCACGTCGAGCTGCCTTCCTTGTTCGCGTGCCTCTGAATCTCTTCCCAATCCAGTCCTTCCCCCAGCGCCACACACTTCCAGCTCGACTCGGCGCCGCATGCTCGAGTGCACGCGCGCGTCACCCACTCAAAAACCCGACGCCTCCCACTCCACCCTCTTCCCTCATGACGCGCTGCCTGCCAGCGGCAGTGGACCCGAGTTTGTTTACCAAACGGCCGGAAAATGAAAGTTTGCACGAGCGACCGAGATCCGGCGATGCCGCTCTGCTCCCAGTCCTTCGACAATCCCGAGCGCCGACGCTTGTCCCTCCGCCCATGGACCATAGACCATGGACCACTCCTCGCCGCAGCCCAGCTGCAGCTTCACGTACAAGTATGAGTGATATTGCTATCGATCTCCAAGCGCCTCTCCTGTCAAAACCATGTCCGCGGAGATCGTCCCAAGCATTGCCATTCCACCGAGGACCAAGCTATAAGAGCACTGCACCGGTCGACGCGCTAGTCCTGTACAAGAAACAGAAACAACAAATTACCGTTCGAGCAGCGGTCCTGACCGCACCTGGACCGCTCCCGATATTCAAAAACCCAACGCGAACAGCGCGTGTCATCCGATCGCAGTTATGCATGTACATGTACCAGCGATCGCGCGGGGCCGTGGCCACCTTGGTCATGTACATACCGTACGTATGACGGCACAGAATCCGAAGTGGCAGATTGGAAGGGGGCAGCGGCCGCCTGATCGTACAATAAAAAGCACGCCAGGCGGCGCAGTCGCGCGCCCTGCATGTGAAAAGCTAGCTGCAGCCGCAAGACACTCGAACGGGACCCGTCGCGAAGCTGCGCGCGGGGTACGAATTCGAAAACAGCAACGGGCATGTAGAAAACGCGCACAAACGGCGCGCCGCCGCGTTCACATTCCGCACAGTCTGTGCTCATGTCGCCGTCATTGGACCGACAGGTCTTGCCGGCCGCGGGAGAACATTTCGAACCGACTTCGAACCGGCGGCACATGTGAAGCGAAGCTCAAAGCCGACCCGTGTTCGCTGCCCAAGTCCGTACATAATAAGTACTTAGTAGAAGCGATGCACGCTCGTTCTGTGTATGCCATATGGCCGCCTGCCGCGCCGCCCTCTGCCACGTCTGCCGAGGATATCAGGGAAGACGTTTCCGCAGCCTACGTCAAGGGTGTGCCTTCACGAAGGTCGCGGACGGTCTAAGAACAGCAAGCGTTCGCCTATGATACTGAGGGGGCTCGCTCGCGACGGAGGTGAGTAGTTTACACCTCCCGGGCCCGGCCCGCCTCGCGCGGCGCGGGTACCGTGCCCTCGCACTGCCGCGCGGCACCTCCTCGCGGGGGCGAAGGCGAGGAGCTCCCCGTTCTCCACTCGGGGCTTCTGGCTTCGGACGTTCGGACGCACTTGCGCTCATACGTCAGCTGTCCGTCGACTGTATGTCTATGCGTACCCAGCACCGCGGCGTGTGGGGTGCGACGCGCAGGACCCTCGCGGCGCGGGGCTCGGGCGAGTTTCCCTAGAGGCTAGGACGGCGGGGGAGCCTGAGCTCGAGCTTGGATAAGCTCGCGATTGCTTGCGCTGCCCGGTACATAGCTTCCAACCGGGCGGAACGCGGCGTGCCGGTCGAACGAGGGTGAGGCGGAGAGAGAGAGAGAGAGAGAGAGAGAGAGAGAGAGGTAGGCCGCGGTCCGCGCTCGAGGAGAGTTCCAGTGACGTTCATGTCGGCGTTTGCGAAGTGAGACTTGCGAGGAGACGACGCTAGGGAACCAGAAAACTGGCATGGTCCACGAAAAGAGAACGAGGAGCTGGCCAACTGGCGGCGGGCAGCGGACAGCGGACAGCGGACAGTAGGCAGTGGGTAGCGGGCTTCCAGGTTCCACAGCCTGAGCGTACTTGAAATAGACTGTGAGCTGAAGGTGCGACAAGGCCGCGGACTTGCTCCTCGCAGAACCCGACGCCCGAGGGGGCGGAGAGCGCATGCGCGGTGAGTAGTGAGCTTAGAGCAGCGGAGAAGAACGCAAAGGGGCCGAGGGTGGAAGCAAGACGGGAGGTGATGACGAGCCCTCGAGGTTGGAGAGCGCACCCTACGCGTAGCTGACGGACATATGAACGCCGCTAGAGCTCTTCTGTGGGCGGAGAAGCACCGCGACGTTCACGGACTAGCGTATACGTACTCTTGTGTTTATGAACCTGGGAGTCGGAGTGCAGATGGCCAAGTCCGAGTCCGTGGGGAGGGGGTGAGTGGACGCTAGGGGGCCCGGGAGGGTGTGCGGAGAAAGAAGCGAGTTTAGAGCTGGGCGAGTTGTTGTCAGTTAGGCTGGTGACGCTGTGGGCAGAAGTCGAGGGCGCACCTGAGAGCACCTTCATGACCGCGGCTGTCCCAGCGCACTCCGAGTCGGCGGCCTGGTTGGACACCGACAGATGCTTCTGGGCGCAGCATTAACTCGTCCTAGTGAGCGGAAGAAGCGGTGGACAAGGCACATTGCAGCGAAGGGATCGACAGCGGTGGTCGCAGACTCAGTCATCGTCGTTCGCGAGCAAGTGAGCAGGCAGATGCAGACGCCCGGGCCGTGGCACGTGCCCTCGATCGCATGCCCGATCGTCGTTCGCCATGGTCGGCGTCAGTGAAGTTGGCTACTTACCGCCAGCCTGAGCCTCGCCTATCTTGAACTCACTCTATTTGCTTCTTCACGGGTCCGTCACGCCGGCCACTCAACACGCAATAGAGCGAACGTAACGTCAGCCGCAGGTTGAGTTGCCGAGATGAACCCCGCGCTCCTTCACTCGGCCGCCAGCAGCCTCAGACAACTCCCGCGGATTCCGCACCTTGTCTTCATCGCCCGCGCCCATCGCCCTCCGAGCCCTTCTCTGGCTGATGCCTGGCGCCGCGCCATTCAGTCGTATTTCCCGGCGGGCGGGCACCTTGGGCCCGGAGAAGCGTACATTACGATATGCGAAGGGGAGCTGGAGGAGCTGGACCCGGCGGAGGTGCGGAACGACTGCATCGTGTCGCCGGCGAACGCGTTCGGGATCATGGACGGCGGGTGAGTGCGCTGCACACGCACGTTCGGTTATCGGCTTTCAGACTGTTTTCTTTCTGGGCTCGCGGGCTCGACCTTGCAGGGCTGCGTCCCTCCCTCGCAACCTCGACGAATTGTCCGCATGTGCATGTGAACGCTTGGTTTTAAGCTCGCACCGCCCGCGACTAGCGAGCGAGGCGGACCGCGACGTGCTCTGATGGCACTTACTGTGAGGACGAGGACGCGCCCATGCCTAATTCGTCTCCCCGAGGACATACCATACGTGCCTCCCCGACAAACGCACGCACTGGCCAGACGCCAGTCTGCGTTGTAACATATGCAACGCCCATACAATTTTTTTTCTGCTACGTAGCAACAAATGGCGCGGTCGTCGGCTAACGTCATTTTTGGATTGTGTGGCTACGCTGTATAGATTCGATCTCGAGCTGTCGCGTATCTTCCAGGGCAGCTCGCCGGACATGTACGCGCTGACGGACCACGTCCAGGCGGCGCTGCGTGCGCGGTGGGCCGGGTTCGCGCCACCCGGAAGCTGCACGCTCGTTTCGCTGCCCGCGGAGGTGTCCGGACTGGGCAGGAACAGATGGGGGACGCACACGCTGGCGGTGTTGCCGACGATGAAGCAGCCCGAATGGGTAGGCTGGAACAGGGAGCTGGCTTACAACGCCATGTGGACGCTGCTGTGCGACATTGGACGCTGGAATGGGGTTGTTGACAGTGGGTGCGGTACGGGCGGTGAGCGTGGGGACGGTGAGGGGGAAGGAAGGACAAGAGAGGATGAGGGTGGGAAGGGGATCTGGCGGGTGGTGGTGACGGGGCTGGGGACGGGGACGGGGGGAGTGGATGTGGAACGGAGCGGGCGGCAGATGGTGCTGGCGGTGAAGCACTACCTGGAAGGAGTTCCGGAGAAGGCACGGTGGGAAAGCGGGACGGTCAAGAGGCGGGTAGAAGAGGTGAAGGAGACACTGGACGCGTTCTCAAGATCTGGCATCTGACAAAGGACGAATGGTACCTGGAAGACGTGCAGTGCGCGTGGTAAGCTACGGTAAGATCTGGTGCAGATAGGTGGGAGAGACGTCCCACTGGTCGCCCCGCCTGACGCGCTCCCCAACCGGTGGCAGAGGCATGAGGAGAAGGCGACAGGGATGAGGCCGGAGAGGGCGGTTATGTAAGGTTGATCGGTATGTGCGGACTCTATATACAAAGGTAAGGAGTAGCCGTTAAAGGGGAAAGACGAAAGGCGTCATTGAAAAGGGCAAAGATGTGGGTGGCGGAGGGAATGGAGGAGATATGGAAGGAGGCGAGAGTTCGTTCTTGGAAGGTGCGTGGGAACGATTAATGGCCAGTGGGTTGACAGGGCATGACTTAGGACGACGAGGACGACGATGATCCAGGGCTGAATGGAAGATGGTGGGCGCAGATGAAGAGGCGGAGGAGGTTTGAGAGACGCATGGGCGGAGGGCGACAGGGACTTGGATGGGGGTGGGACCATCAACGAAGACGACTGCCAAAACGGGAGATGATCTGGGTCGCCGGCACTATGCGAAATGAATGGGGGCGACTGGTACGCGTACAGTACAGTATGATGGACAGCTGGTGGCGGATCGCTAAGGGTCACCGCGGGGCAGGTTTCCGCGGATCGAAAAGCTTTCCTCGGGTCGCTTCTCGCCGGCCGTGTCTGTCGATTGGGAGGCCGGGTGCGTGCCGGCGTGGGACTGGGACGGGTGCCCCCAGGCTGTGGGATCTATCGCTCCCGCCCCACGCGACGATGACGACGAACAACGTCCGCACGACCATCCAGACTCATCCCGGCCTCTTGTCGCCAATTCCCCCCATCGACTTCCAAACTTCGGTCCCCCCCCCCCCCCGTTTATGCTTTGTCCCCGCCGTCCATCGATTCCCGCGGACTCCCCCTCCGACGCCGATCCCCGTTTCGTTTAAAACCCTCCGTCCCTCCCCCGCCACTCCCCCATTCCCTTCACCCACATCCTCCCCTCCGCCCTCCCTCCAGCCATGTCTCTTATTCGCGCACCTTTGGTCCTTCTCCATGCCGTCCTTTACCAGGTCGCCAGCACCCCTCCCAACAAGACCCCTCCAAACGCTCGCTACGACTCTACAGAGTCGCCCTGGATCAGGATCGCTCCCTTCGTATTCAAGGTGCGTCTATTCTGTTCCACATCTCCTTCCCGGCCGCCCTCGCCTCCTCCGGCCCCGCAATGGCGCCCGCGAACCACTCCGCGAGCCGCACCGCACCCCGAGTCTATCAATTTCCCTAATCCCTTCTCGCTCCTCCGGCATCTTCACATATTTCCATGTCCCCTTCCGGCTACCCGCCTCCCTCACATGTCCTTTTCCCGTCCTTCCCCGCCCAGCGCATGTACTGACGATCGTCCCCTCCATGTAGATCCAGCAGCCCCTCGTCTGGCTCTGCACCATCGCCGACATCCTCCTCGTTCTCTCACAACACCTCCCCCGCTCCGCCCTTTCTTCCGCTCTCCCCTCTGTCCTCTGTCCCACCTCCTCCTCATCCCCTGCTTCCCTCATCCGCCCCACCCCCTTCTTCCTCCTCGGTCTCGCCCTCGTCGCCGCAGGAACCCTCCTCCGCGTCTCCTGCTACCGCTCCCTCGGCCCCTTCTTCACCTTCGACCTCGCCCTCCTCCCAAAACACAAGCTCATCACCGCCGGCCCCTATTCCATCGTCCGCCACCCCGCCTACTCGGGTTCTCTCCTCGTCCTCGCTGGTCTAGGTCTCGCCGACCTCTCTCCCGGCGGTTGGGTCGTCGAGTGCGTCTCATCGAACGCCCGTACCGGTCCCCAGGGCTGGACTAGCGTTTTCGGCGGTAACATGGTGTACCCTTGGATCGGCTTCGCCGTCTGGTACGCCTGGTGGCTCGTTGTCGGCGTCCGGCGCGCGAGGATGGAGGATGCCGCGCTCCGCAAGGCCTTCGGCAAGGAGTGGGAAGACTACTCGCGCAGCGTCTCGTGGTGGTTCTTCCCAGGCATCCTCTAAAACGACAACCCTTTGCCCCCAATACGGTCGCCAAGACCCATGGGTGTACGTATCAAACACGCCACGCATAATGGTGAGTCTCGTCTCGCGAGCTTGTTCCGGAACGCAGGCGTAATATGACAGAGGTTGATTGACGTTATCAATTACAGCCCGTCCGCCGACTTCGCACCATTACATATCATACGTGGACACTTCATAGACTCTGACCCGTGCCGCAATGCTTCTCTGCTCTATATGCACACCGTTGCCTCTTCATTTCTCCGGTTGCCCTCCGCCATGCACTTCATTTCGCGTCCGGCGTGTGTACGATACCGCTGTAGCCCCATGCCATCTAATTGACATCTCCGCCCCGGAACAGCTTAGAGCTCCCTAATCACCGACGCGTGAACGACAGGAGCGTTGCTCTTCATTCGCACCGAGGACGTACAACCGAGACTTCATACATGCCTTGCATCGCGCCTGGTGGATCCAACGCGCTCGCGCATGCGTACGAATCCGACACCCGAAGCGTATACAGGGTAAAAACACTGCCACTGCCACCGCACTATGCCTCGCGAGGCTAGCCCCATACCAAACGCGTCGCTCATCCCCAAGCCAGCTACTTATCGTACATACATACAGACCCTAGATCCACCTACGCGACGGCGATCGTGCGCGTCTGCGCGCTCGTAGCATCGCCGTCCATTGAAACCCTTGCCCGCGCCTCATCCAGCCGTCGCTTTTCCTCTGCCAGCATCTCTGCCTGGATCCCGATCCGCGCGGGGACGATCCGCCGCCGCTCCGTCGTCGGCGCGAACTCGAGGCGGTCGACGCCGAGCGCCTTGAGCGTCTTGCGCTCGACGAGCGAGTACTCGTCCGGGTCGTCGCGTGCGAAGCAGAAGGGGGCCGTGAGCGCGACGGGCGGGTTCGTGATCACGCGCGGCACGCGCAGGTGGTTCTTGCTCGCCGAGTGCATCATGAGCGGGTGCAGGAGCACGACGTCGCCCGTCTGCGCGGTGAGCTCGACGAACGCGGTGCAGTGCCGCCGGACCACGTCGAGGTGCGACCAGTAGCCCGGGTCGTCCGGGTACGGGTGCTTGGCCGCGACGCTGTCGGTGGGCACGAAGGAGAGCTTCGCGCCGGGGAGGACGCCCTCGGGGTGCGCGGCGAGGTAGCGCGCGACGAGGGGGATGGCTTGGGGCGCGACGTACGTCGCGCCGCCCGCGTGCGCGATGTCGGAGAAGACGGGGATGACGAGGAGCGCTTGCTCGGGCGAGTCGAGAAAGTGCACGAAGAAGTCGCCGTCGACGTGCCAGTTGTCGAGCTGCGCGGGCGGCATCGGGAGGGGCCCGACCGCTGCGAGCGCGGGCGTGCCGAGGTTGACGATGAACGAGTCGCCCCAGGCGGACGCGGCGGGGTCGATGCGGTCCTCGCCGCCGAGCAGCTCTTTCATGATCTCCCACACCTACTCGCGTTCGCGTTCGAATGTTCGAATTGGGGTGCGCGATGGACGGTCGTGGCGGACCCCCCCCCCCCCGAGGATCAACGTGCAATGTCCGGTCATCATCGCAAACGCCGGCGGCGGTGGTACGATTTATCATTAATTGCGTTCGTAGCCGTATTGATCGTGGCCGTGGCCGCCAAGCCGATGGGCCACATGCAGGTTTGCGGTCGTGAGGGGGGCGCGCGAAGGGCAAAGGGGCACAGAATGAATGAATGGATTGCGGAAAGAGATTGAACGAGATAAGAAATTTGTTAGCACTCGGCAATCTCGGGGGGGGGGGGGGGGGGGGGGGGGCCAATGCGCAACAACAAAACACAAAGGACAGGGGGGCCGGCGCGGAAAGTAGGCGAGGCGTGGAGCGGAACAGGGATCTCGGGGAGCGGACCAAAAACAAGCTCAGGAAGCGCGACTCGGAGCAAAGACGCAAGCTCCAGGCTGCAGGGAGGACTCACCCTGGGCGCGAACGTGGCGACGGGCTCCAGCTTGTGATACGGCATGTGGATCCGGTCGCGGTCGACAGGCCATGTCGACTGGTCATGCGGGTCGAGCCCGAGGCGGGTCCACATGTCCTTCGTGAATTCTGCCGCCTGTTCTCGAGAGAAGGCTTGCTTCACGACAAGGTACCCGTTCTCCATGAAGAATTCGACGTCCTCAGCTGCGGTGTGGCACGACCCCATTTCGACGATTCACACAGACAAAGACCGGGGGGTCACACGGCCGTAATGGATAACCGTATGATGACCGGCGCGGTACGCAGGTGCGCATGGTCGTGAGCCCGGTTGTGGCATGTTGAAATATGCCGACAGACGCGTGCATGTAGGTGTTGCATGGACACGCGAGTTTGCGGGTCCGACCGTTCGATAGTGGTAGCACCCATCCATATCCGATTTTGCGGATACGTTCGTCGGAAGAGGGAGAGGACATAGAAGGATGAGAAATATCTCGTCAGGTCCGCAGTCCGACACGGAAAAACAGGGATGCGGGGAGGTTGACTCACGGCTCAGATGTTTGTACTCTTTGACCATAGCGACGTTCTGGAATGCTGTCGGGATGATGGCAGGTCACCGCCTGCGGACGTCGGGTCGGATTGAGTAACGATGTCGGTAGTTGGTCGACGCGGACCCCACGCTATCGTGCTCGAGCCTCGAGAACATGCGTCCTTGCGCTCGGTATATGTACGCGGCAAATCCTCGGCAGAGGGTCAGCTGTCCCCCTGGTGGCCGAGCAGGCAACTCGAAGCGCGGACTTCCGGGGCCCATATGGCACGCCGCCGATGCATTTTGAGACGCAAGTCTCATAGAGGGCTAATAAAAATAGCACTGGTCCGTATCTAGACCGTCTCTTTCGTTCTTGAACGCTTATAAAAACTCATACACACCTGAGGTATCCTATTCAGAGCGGCTCGCCGTTGGGAATGTTGCAAGATAAGGCCGGGTCCCGGCGGGAGCCCCAGTATTGTCGTCTTGGAACAACGCCACCAAACGACTTGTTCGATAACAAGATCTGCAGAGCAAGGCACGAAGCAGGGATAGGCTGGTCGCCTGAATTGCAGAGTGGAACCTGACCGGGACCGGGGTCTATAAGCTGGCAAAGGTCTTCAAAGCCCGAAGCACCCGAACTCTTCACGCACTGATTCATTCATTCGGAATAGATCTGAGGGGAACGTGGGAAGCTAGAGGACGTATGATTGGATAGGATATACATTGGTCGCGTCAGGGTCGAGGCGATGGAGGAGCGTTGTTACATTGCGAATCGACGAAAGCGGAAAATAACATTGACTGGACTCCTGCAGTCCCAAATCAAGTTTGTTTGGTGTCGGTGGGAGATAAAAGAACACACGCACCTGGACAACAAACACAGAGATGCTTCAGTTGGTAGCACTCTTGAGCTCGGTCTCATCGAATGGGTCACCAAACTCTGCATATACATAGATCAGCGACGATGAGAATCGTGTACACACAGGACGCAAGCGATGAGAATCAAAAAAAAATACATACGCTGCCTCAGCTGGTCGACGATCTGAACGTCCACCAGATCATCCTTCATACCCCTCGACGGACCGGGACCCATATGATGATCCCAATACCCTCCGCCGCCGCCGGGGCGCACATCCTTGCGCCTCGTCTTGGGATCGCGTGCGCTCAATCCTCCCATCATCAATCCTCCCGGGAGGCGACGCTTGGGCGCAGAGGGGCCGAAGAAACCACTGGGTGCCGGGGCCGATGGACCAGCAGAGAGGTCGGGTGGCTCTGTCGGTCCAGAGATATCCTCCACCTCATTGTCCGAGGAGGTGTCCGAGTTGGGGGAGTTGTGATCGGTGGGAGAGTTCATGATTGATCGAAGCACACAGGGACTGGCAGAGGGGGAGTCGGTGTTTACTCGAGCACGCACGGAGGTGGTCTGTGGGCAACAGGAACAATGAAGAACAGACACGACTCGACCTCCATCTTCCACCCAAGGCGTCTACTGACCACGTTGGGCAAGTGCCCCGTTCGAAACTCGATGAGCGCAAAATCTTTTGAGTATAACGGAAATAGACTTGGACTCGTACAATCCTACAGGATATTATCTTTCATCACCGTTCGACCGTACAATGGAAACACAACTCCACATCTACCGTAGATCGTCTGACTGAGACTTTGCTGCACTCGTCGTGTCTAGCCGTAGTACTACGTCTCGGCAACTCTTCGACACAAGGCGAAGATTCAATGCAACGGGAGCAGGCATTGACCAGCCGTCTGTCCAAGAGAATTCCCCACCCCGTGGTGATGGGTAATCTTCGAAAACATGAATAGTGCAGAGAAACACACCTTGACGTAGATCAGTCGCATGAACGTAGCTTGAAGCAAGGGGAACATGCTCACTGCCACGATGTTCACGTAGTATCCGAAGAGGTCCATCAATACCCCTAGTCGCGCAATCAGCCTCGAACAGAGTGCGTGCGGTGAGGTTTTTACGAACTGAAGTCGGGCATGCCGGGCATTGCTGCCCTAAGTTGTGGTATAAGCAGGATCATCTATTGGCGAGCGGAAGGAAAAGCGCCGTCTCAGGGAGAGACTGTCCCCGATGCGCGCATACGGGGACCCAGACCACGATAGCAGACAGGAGATAGTTCGCCAGGAAGAGAGTTGTCGCGAACAGCTTCGCTCCGACGCATCGCTGTATACCGTTGCTTGTGGTTAGCACGAGATATACGCTCAGCCCCCACCAAAGGTCACGTACTCGAATAGAGAAGACGACGTAGGTCGCAACGTCGGCCGTTCCCCTTCGTTTTACAGAATCGACTTGAATGGTATACCCGGTGAGCCCGCCGTATAGGCGTAGGAAGTATATGGGAAGCGACGTGGAGTCGGGGTTGGTGCCTCCGAAAGTCTTTATGGTGGTGGGAACCGTGTATACGTCGTAAGGGTACGAGGCCGAGAATGAATGTTGGCGTCTGTTCGCAAGGGTATGATCGTCTGAGATCCAGATAAATCTGTACAAAGTGTCGAACGTCTCCCCTTATGTAAACCTACAGATGATGAAGCTGTGCGATTATTCCTAATTGTGCAGTCCGCGAAACTTTGACATACGCGATAGAGCGCTCGTCTAGGCGGATCGGTGCGGAGGACGCATTCCGCATGTACTTCTTAGTCCTAGATGCTAAATCACTTTGTGAACTCGTCGTCAAGGGTCATGAGGACGTACGAGTCGACCCAAATGGAGTACGAATGGTCGGCCAGTCCGCACCCTATTTCCAACAATTCCTGACTCGAATTCGTCTCCCCCTCATCGAGACTGGCCGGAAGGTGATATGGGAAACGATCACATCCAGTGGACTACCAGTCCAACGTCAGAGTAGACGTCGCGAGGTCGATTTTTACTGGGACCATAACGAGACCAACCTGTTTCCAATCGAGCAACGTCAGTGGAGCTCCAAGCAGTCGTATTGGCAGACTCATGCCTGGTCCAGCCGCATCGACGAGGGGTTCAATACCGTTCATGACAGGGGTTAGTTTCCCAAACGAGAAGCCAACGTCCCACCACGCCGAGGAGGGTGCCTGCGAAAAGGCGTGGATGCCTGTTTGGCGAGCGTCGAAGACCGTTCCGTGGCTTGCTAAACTGGAATAGAAGCTGTATGTCAGCGAGACTTCATGATGAGTAACTAACATTTGAGCTTGATCGATGACAGCTGAAATATGGACGCCAACTAAATACCCGCACTAGCATGTAGGACAGCATGAGCATGTATACATAAGCTGGAAGTGGGCGAATTGAATGGCATATCCGACGTAGGAGGGCACGGTTCGGCAGCGGAAATAATTTTGTGGACAAGTGCCGCCAGACGCACTGCGCAGCGTCGTCTATGCAGATACCACGCCTCCTGGGTGAGGCTTGAACGTTTGTGCTGTGAAGGCTTTGGAAATCGTACTGCGCTTTCTTTGTTGAATCGACACTCACCTAGAGTCATCACGGCACCGAAGTCGGCACGGGGCTACGACGGCCTCAGTAGAGCTAGAGTCATTCGCCGGAGGCATCTAAAATTAGTGGAGAGCCGTACTGCCCACAGTTCCGACTAATTCGGAGACTGTGTCCGATGACACCATGCAAGAAGTCATCCAAGTCAGATGCCATATAGATAATGCACAGATACAGCAGTACATCGGGACGCAGAATGGTATCATGATCCACCTGAAAGACGTCTAGTCTTTCGAAGCCTTAGGCTTGTCAGGGTATAACTAATGCCGCCGAAACCTTCAGCGCAACGCACAGACACGTAGCGAAAGGTGTACACTCGCCTTGCCAGGATTAAAGAGATTGTGAGGATCAATCGCCTTCTTGATGGTCTTCATGAACTCGACAGTGCCTTCACCGAGCTCCTCGACCAAATATTCGCGCTTGCCCATACCTACACCATGTTCACCCGTGCATGTTCCACCGAGCGCGATAGCTCGGTGAACCATACGCCCAACGGCCCCACGTGCCTTTTCGAGCTCTTCGTCGTTCCGGAACAGCAAGAGCGAGTGGAAGTTGCCTGCATTGCACAATCCATCGGTGAGCATCCGACCTCAAAGTATGCGAGGATTAGGCGGAAGCGTACCGTCTCCTACGTGTCCGACAATAGTTGACACGATGCCATGCTTCGCAAGGTCCTCCTTCGTGGCGTATACAAGCTCAGGAAGTCGCGAGGGTGGCACGCTGTTCCACAGGTCAAACTACACGTCTGCTAGAATTATAAATCTGCGACGGACTTACCAGACGTCCGTGCTCCATCCCTTCGCGCCGGGAAGGATCGCCAAACTCGAGTAGAAGCCGTTCTTCCTGTCAGTCCAGAGGTCCGCAGCCTCTTTCTCGTTACGGGCCAACTGAAAGCCAGTGGCCCCGTGCTTCGCGGTGATCTTCTTGACGATGTCCGTGGACTCCTGCAGGGAGCGGGCAGTCGGGCCCTGGAACTTGAAGAACAGGCTGTCTTGCTCTGGCCATTTACGCGTAGAGAGACCGTGGATGTTCGTCGCACGCATGAAATTGTCGTCGACCAGCTCCACGCATTCTTAAAATATGGGCGGTCACGTCAGACTAACTTGCCAAGAGGGGAGAAAGTAGAGCATTGAACGCACGGATGCCAACACCGGAGTTGAGGATCTCGATGACGGCTTCGGTCGCCTTGCGCACATCCGGGAACTGCACGACAGCGACGTTCGTTGGCAGCAGGGGTGCCAGACGTACAGTTACTGTCACGAGGTAATGTCAGTACTGCAACAACCAGGAATGTCGTTGCGTGCGGACCTTCGGTGACGATGCCCAGGGTACCTTCCGCACCGATGAACAGCTTTGTCGCGTCAAAGCCTGCAGACGACTTATGTGCGCGACTTCGAGTCTTAATGACCTCTCCCGAGGGGAGTACGACGGTCTATTCATCGACCGTCACGACAAGTCAGCAAGAACAAGCCTTTGTGATCGGGAGCGAGAAGACATACAGCATTAAGAAACCACTCTGCTTTAGCAGTTCCGTACCTAACAGCATTCGCTGGCGGTCAATGTCAGTACATAGCAGGCTTCCCAGGACTAATGCCACGCACTCCCAGAACAGCCAGTACTGAGCATACCGCCGATTGTTGCGCCAGGTGCCGGGTCGAGCTGAGAGCAGGTGAGTACGAACTTGACGATCGTGGTATGGATAGCCTTACAGGGAAGAACAACGGAAGGCCTTGGCAGGATTTTAATATGATGTGTGTGCCGCTTCGCCTGCTTGAGGAGCTCACCTTTCTTCTTTAGAATCTCATTCAAGTCCATCCACCGAATGCCCGGTTGGCAGACGACGTCCGAATCGGCCTCTGTGACCAACCGGTGAGCCTTTCATAAATTAAAATGATGGATAACCTGGATGCATACCGTGGATTTCGATGATCCTGTCCATTCGGGACATGTCAACGCAGATGCCACCCACTGACGGCTGAAGTGAACCGAAGTTAGGAAGCAATACGAAGCATTAATTATCCCATCCGAAGCGCACTGCACGGTAATGCCCCTCCAAGCTAGTCGCTCCAGATACCGGAATGACGGGCATCTTGTACTTGCTGGAGACGTTGACAATCTTGACGACATCCTCCGTTGAGCCAGGGAACACGACAACGGAGGGGTTCGACGCTGAAGTGTCGTCAATCCCGGCGTTGTGTGCGTCTACGCTCTCTGTTCGCCCACACACTCACCTTCATGGTAGTCGTTTACCGACATGCCGTGCTCCTCCAGGCTTATAGGGTCCGTCGTTACGGTCTCATCCCCAGGGAAAAGACCTTTGAGCTCCTCAATCGCCTTGTTGAAGTCCTCTGGGGAGCCGTAACTGCTGTTTAGATCAGCCCCTGCCGCTGTGGCGGACACCGCATCTGCTTGGGATGTTGCGTAGAAGTACGCTGCTGCCCCGCTAAAAGCGGATCCAATAACGAAAGCTAGCGGCGCGTTGGAGCCAGAGCGTTGGGGTTGAGGTTGAGGCTTGGGCTGTTCGTGCGAAGTGGTCGAGCTCTTGCTGCGCGAACCAAGTGTTCGCTGGCGAAAGAGAGCGGGAGAGGTGCGACCGGCTGGGGCAAGCAGACCAGGAAGGCGTCGAGCAGAGGTCGCAAAGGCAGTACGGGACGACATTAGCGGTTGCGTGTCGAAGGTAGGGAGGAACCTAGACGATCAGGCGGGGTACGTTGGACAGATCTAGGAGATAAAGAGCTCAGGAGGGGGGAGGATTCCCACAGCAATGAGACCAGCGAGCAGGCATCGGCTTCTAAAGCTTTGCGTCCAACACGAACAAGGCATTGATTTATAACGAACAGAGCTCACGGCGCACGTCGACGTCTCGTGAACGTTCGTTCTCTTCCCCGCACTCCGATGCCACGGGCCGTGCGCCGCCCGCTCAGCGCCCACCCATGTCACTTGAATTCGAAGGCGTACGGTACTGTTTCTGGTCCACGAAGATATTACAACAGACATCTATCGCCCTCACCCCCATCAGTGCAGGACCTATCAGTCCGTGTCGATCACGACAAATCGAACCCCGCATTCGAATTGATAGCCTGCAACAGCTTCTCCTTCAACGTCCTCTTGTTCGTGTACCTCGGCAGCTGCGCGGCCAGATTGGAAACCGTCAGCGACCCATCTCGCCATCAGAGAAAGGCGACATACCTTCAGCAAGTTCACGCAAGTGCTCGCGGTCGGCAGCCGGCTCTGGTCGTCCGTCGCGTCCCGTATAGCAAAGTGGGGGTTGAGCTCCTTGAACCCGCTACGGACCAAATCAAATCAAAGTCGTCACATATTTGATACGGTAGGAATGGAGACAATATCTTACAGCAACGGGGGCCGACTGCAGCTCGTCGCGAACCTGAGCAACTTCCTGCGATCCTCCTGGGTGAACGAGTCGACGACTTCCCAGAACATGGTGATCGTATGCTGGTCGTCGTCGTACAGCCCGCCGTATTGCGTGTTCGCGCGCAGATCCTCGAGGTCGATTGGCGAGTTAACACCCCCAAGGAGGATCTGCAGCTCTTGCTGATTGAACATCCTGCACGAAAACAAGCCTTGTCAGAATGTCTGTGCCGATCAACGGCTGGGCAATGAGATGAGATGAGAACGCACCGGAGCCATTTGGGATCGATGATCTCCGACAGACCTTCGAAGAACGCAGAACTTTGCTTCTTGATCTGTTTCGTTAACCGATAGTGGGCGATGAGGTATATATACTGTAGCCTGTTATCGCGTGTAACTGTGATATTGCTTCCGTTCGGAAGCAGGTCCATCGACCTCGTTTCCCCGAACTCCTCCTGGGCGACGGTGAAGTTGAGCGAGAGCTCTTCAGGGTCATCGGTGTAGTGCTTGAGATGCATAAGACCCTGATAGAGCTCCGGATCGAGCGAAGCAAGGTCGTCCAAGTAGCTCTGCTTGTCAAGCCACTTTGCGAGGAAGAACCCAGCGAAAGCGACGTCGATCAGAATGCCTTCGTACAGCGCCTTGCCTAGTATTCGACCGATGAAGCGGTACCATGCCAAGCTGTGCGCTAGACATACATTCAGGCATAGCGAGAATGGACATTGTCATAACAGGCGAACTCACCCTCCATGGCAAACGAATGTGAAGCTGGGTACAGTTCGTTCTTTTTGTTTGCCAACCAAAGTCCACGATCCGTGTCGAACACCTCCCGAGTCAAGCTGGTAAGAAACTCCTTGAACACGCCTCCACCGTCGATACCAGCTCTGTCACGGCACAGTGGTGATCAGAAATATGCCGGACGTCTGAGCTCGAGTACGTACTCTTCATTCCCCCACTGGTCGACGAAGGTGATCGCTATCGGTGCCCTCAGATCCACCTCCCCGAGCTTGTCGAACCCATCCTGCGCGATGTGATCCCGTCTGACTACAACCTTGGCAGCACCCATCCGCCCGGCCCACGGCGTGTAGCCCCGAGACAGGATATCGTTCTGGACGAACTTTCGGAAGATCTCCACACGAACGTCGAAGGGGATCGCGAATGGAATATTGTTCAATACGCCGAGACGGGGGGAGAGGTACGCAAGCTGCCGTTTGTTGATTATGGCGGCGCGGCCATTATCGGGTACGGACAGCTTGCGTTCTTCAAACCTGTGAGCAAGACGGGTCAGAACGAGGCAAGGGAAGACGGATCTAGTCACACGATGAAAGAAACATAAACGTACACGGCCGCACTGACGAACGTGTTCATGTCCACATGGGCTGTCACCAGCCAGTGGTCCGGGGGTGTAAATGGCCGCCTCGAGCTGTCGTTCGAGGTGCGTCAGCAACGCCAGCATATGATCGGAAAGGTTGAGTGACGTACTCCCGAGCATGGAGCGCTTGCAAACACTTCGTAGCCTTTTCTCGCACGTTCTCCCACTTGACCTGTCCCAGTCCAGGAACGGTTTCTTGCGCACCGTGCGGGTCATCGCGCCAATACAGAGTGAAAGCGATGTTGAGGAGTTTCCTTGAAAACCCGGTGAGTTCGTCTAGGGTGAGCGGGTTGCGAGGCACGTCTGGATTCAGGCCAGTTGAGAAGAATTCGTCGTCGCCCATCGTGAGCAGCGCTTGAGTGTACAGGTCGGCAAGGAGGAGGAGGGGCGGCCAATGTGATGCATTCTCGGGCTCTGGAAGCACGTCGACGTCAGCGACGAGGCAAACAAGCAATATGGTTGATGGGGCGTACTCAAAATATCCGCCTGGCTATCGTCTCGACCTAGTGGGGAACTTCGAACGTACGTCCGATAGATCTCTTTGACAAGGCTACCTCGATTGTAAGCAACAATCGTGCTCAGAACCTTGTCCCGTCTTGACGGCCAGACAGTACTCAGCCCCAGTGAAAACGAGATGAGAGGTTCGAGGAGCGCTGGATTCTGAGAGGTACGGAGCAGCGAAGTGATGTGGTCGGCAGCAGGAATGGCGAGCAGCCGTTTCCTCGTCCGGTCGTCCAAGGGCGGAAGCTGTATTTTCGGCTGGAAGGAGTCCACAACCTCGACCCTTGTCTCCTCCTCGGAGTCGGAGTCATAGTCGGCCCAATTCCGGACTGCGTCCGTTTTGGCCTGTGGAGGTTCGAGTGCGTGTGTGGGGAGTGCGTTCATGAGAAGCGCGCAGAGCTGCAGGTAGGTCGTGAACGCCGGGGGAGAGAGGGAGGAGTACTTGTACGGCATGAATGTAGTGATATTGGCTAGGAGATGTATCTTGGACTCTGTGGTTTCTAGCTGAGGAGAGGTGGTGATCTCCAGCGGGACAAGGTTGATGGACGCGAGCGGGAGTCGTGCAGAGAAGGGGGTAAGAACAGGCAAGAGGCGGTTTGGGAGTAATGGGACGGTGAGTATGCTGAGAAGCAACTCACGGAGGGCGAGGGGGAGAAGTTCGGGTGAGGAAAGTGGGGCTAGAAGAAGATTGGCGAGAGGGGAGAGCAAGGGAGAAGCTTTGGCGGGGGCCGGCTGGAACGGCAATGGGGTTGGGAGTGTGGGCGGGGAACGACGTGGAGGAACACTCACCAGCTGCAATAGGACTTGTCTGAGACTGGAATAAAACCCATGAGAAACGAGGTATCGGGCAATGGTGGAGTGCTGAGGATTGTCGGACAGCAAGATGGTTAGGACCTCTAAGTGGGCTTGGGCGTATTGGGATCTGAGCGGACGGAGGTCAAACACGTCCGTAATCAGGAGGCTTGGAGGACGCACTGTGAGTTTGAGGAGAGTGAGCGAAGAAGCATAGCAGAGACTCTTTGGAAGAGTACAAGCCAACTCTGATCGGATTGGAGGAGGACATCTATGGAATACGATAAGCGGAAAATGGATGGAGTAGACTGAGAGAAACGAGCATACAGACCTTTTCTGGAGGCAAGAAGGACAGTAGACCAGCGACCTAGGGCATCCTCGTCTTGGCCGAGAAGAACGAGAGATCGGAGACCGGTGAGAGTGGAGATGTCTTGGTGGAAAGTGGAGCGAAGAGATTGCCTAGCGGAGGTGAGAGCGACGTAGGATCTCCAGGAGCGCTGTATGTGGAGGGCAGCGTCTTGACGACGCTTGGTGTCATTTCGCTGGAGTCTGCGAAGTCTGGCCTCTTGGAGAATGTCGTTGTGGGTGGTGGCGTTGTGGGTACCTCCAAGATTGATGGCTCTCCTGCGCTTGTTGGGCTGGTCGCCGAAGAGGGGCACGTCCATGATCGTTTGAGGCGAGGAGAGAGTGTAAAGCCAAGGCTCGTCGACGCCTCGAGCAGCGACGAGCTCCGAGTCAACGCGAACGCGTACGCCTCCTCGACCACGTGACAGAGTGCGAGTGACGTCACTCATTGGGACAACGTCCATCGCAGAGCCAAGCATGGCTTGCATATATGCGCCACATCCTCCCACCATATCCTCCCCGCCTCTCCGAAGCTCGCGCTCGGCGTTGTTCCCTCCCTCTCCTCCACTGGCATGTCCGACTCGGCCTCGTCGTCCACCTACCACCCAACCCGTCCGCCCTCACTCAACTACTCCCTCGCATCCGGACGTAGAACATTCTCGATCACTCTCTTCTTTGTTCTCATTTTCATCGAGGCTGGCGTCCTCCCTCTCATCCTTTTCTACGCCATTCGATGGGGGGCCCACTTGAATAACACCACGAACCTCGCCATCATCACCTCCGTCGTCGGCACTTATTCTTCCTACAAATTCGCCGTCCGGTCATGGTATCTCTTCATTAGTGACCGCGGTCACCAACGAAGGCCCCTCGGCGCTGGCAGGTTCGGCCCAGACGCGTTCACGTACGTTCACCCTCCCCACCATCTCTCGTCACCAGATCGTTGTCGACTCCCTGTCGCATCTTCGTCTCCGCCCCCAGAAATATGCCGCATTCCTCGTCCGCACCCGTGTACATTTCCAACGAACATAGTTGGCCATCCAATCATCGCTCTGGTTGCGAGATCAGTTTGCTTCATGCGCCCCTCTCAGTCCTCATCGTGTTCCTTCCCCTTTGACAGGATTCAAATCAGCATTGCAATGACCGCATTCTTCGCCCCTCTCATCGTCGGTTCCTCTCTGTAAGTATCCCCCTCTTACTACGCTCATTTATCTCTCTCATCCTCACTCATACCAGCAATCCCGCATCCGTACACATCGTGGCCATGTCCCTTTCCTGCTTCATCATCGTCTTCTGCTTTCCTCTTCTCATCACCGCCGTCTGGCCTCATAAACTCAAGATGCCTTTCCGCGTTTCCTCCATGCCCCCTTGGACTGGTCTTCCTCCCGCCGTCTACACCATCGTTGAGGATATCGTCGCCGTTGACGGTGGAGGCTGCGTCGAGTTCCGCCAAGCTTGGCGAATACGCTACGAACACTCCACCACCATGCGTCACATCATCCGCGTATCCTCCTTTTACTGGGGTGCGTCGGGGTGTGCACTTGCGGCCGCCCTCATCGCCATCGCGTGGACAACCTCCGACGACGTCGCATACGGACTCGGCTGGGGCATCCCCTGGATGTGGGCCATCTTTAGCGGAGCCATCACCGTGCCGTGGGTGAGGAAGGAGCTGAGACAAGAAAGGGAAGAATGGGCGCGTCCGGGCGTGCACGTCGTGTTCAACCTCCATATCCGCCAAACCGCAGACGAGGAGAAAGTCGCACGGCGAATTAGTCTGCAAAACGAGTCCCATCGCAGCGCGTGAGCCGTGCACCTCCTCACGTACCATCGTAAGTTCATGGGCCGCTTCGGGTGGCCCGCAATTACGGGGTGTGGTTGATGAGTCGCTCATACGTTGTTTCCAGCTGTACCGTAGATATATACTTATAATTGCGGTCTCAATAGCCTTTACCATGGGTCCAATAAGTCTCTTATGGAGGTCCTATAACTTGGTTTGGGTACATGTTCACGTTGGAATCGCAGTTCCCACTCTTACCCTTGACGTACTCACGAGGATGAGCACCAGGTGAAGGCAATTTCCTTGGACGGTGCATCGTTGACTTGCTCCATCGCAGTTTCCGACGTCGAGGTCCACTGACGTCGTGGGCAGTCCAGTCCTTCCGGATCTACATCATTTAGTCATTCATTCGTCCGCAGCATTGCAAACCTGGAACCTTGATATGACTCGAACACCTGTCATGGCTGAACTATAAGTTGACTTGTGAAAGTGGTCACGTTCGATTCCCTAACCATCTCGCAGCAGACACTCACAGCCTGACATTCAATGCTCCGGGACTCCGCTTCCTCCTTTGGTACCGAGAAGAACCGATGCGGTGCTGACGTCCGCGCAAAAGCCGTTTGTTTCGCACATTCGCTAGCCAAATTTACACGATCCCAAGGACGACAGTGGGAACGCATTCCAGTGCCTTGTCCTTGAAATCGCCCCATAGCGAAGTGGCTGGGTGAGCTTATTCCAACTCCTCTCGTCGCATGGACTTGGTTCAACGCTTCTACTGCTTCCTAGGCCATCGGCTTAGCTATAGACTGAAGGCTAAGCTGCACAACCCGCCCCCCAGACATCCACGTCTCATCGCATGTGCACTCGCGACGCTGCTCCTGGGCGCGATCAGTGCGACCGTACTAGTTTTGGACGTAGGCGCATCATTCGGAAGTATAATACCCGTTCTGAGTGGAGTCGAACCCCTCATGGCTGTCAACGAGTCTCAGTCTACATCCGCCACAGTATGTACTCCCCATAATCTCCCAGACACTGGGTCACCTGGGTGTCACTGACGTGCACGCCTTGAAAGATCGGACTGGCTTTAGCCCCCACTAGTATTGACCTGTCTTCGTCGTCCCTCACGTTGAACTGGTGGGCGACCGCATGTGGCCCGACTTCCTACGCGAGCGAGACAGTCCAGTCCACATTCACAGGTGCGACAGAGTTGGCCGTCCCGGGCCTGCGGAATGCAACGTGCGGACACTCGTCGGAATCGTTCAGCGTGTGGCTCGACTCGTACGTGGCTGTTTGGGGATACGAATGCGCACCGGTTTGCTGAGATCGCTTGCAGCAGCCCCGCTTATGTGTGGAATGCGTCCGAAACCATCCTGAACACGGATGGGCCGTCCAAAATCTAGTGAGCACCCGTTCACGGCTACAATGCAAAATGCCGTGTATTGAGAGCAAGCGTCTTAGCTTCACCCCGCAAGAGACGTTTGACACTACCCACAGCTTCACTTGGATCTCGACGCGCCAGTCACTAGCTCAGCGACGACAGCATTCCGTCTCTGCATGGTACCCGTTTGATCGCTACACCGTCAGCACCACTGTCGAAGCCTTCAACCTCACTTCCTCCGCGCTTCCGATAAATTTCGTCCATCTGTACGCTGGCCTCTCCGGTTACGAGCTTCGGATGGACTCGGTCGAGCATGTGAAGACAGCCCGGAGCGAAGAGGCATTGTACATCATATTCTCCATTCAAGTGAGTAACGCTTTGTTCCCCGTCCGTTTGTAACTTTACTGTATCGCTGACTTGGAACTGTCACAGCGTCGCAAGGATGTCAAGCTGTTCGCCGTCACACTCTTCCTCACCAACTACATCCTTGCAGCAGGGATGGTTTGGGTTGCGGTGTGCGCGTATTACGGACCTCCGCTCCCTGAGACCGCGCTATTCCTCCCGCTAGCGAATATCCTGCTTCTGCCTCAGCTGAGGGCCGCAATGCCCGGAATACCATATTTCGGTTCGTGAATCATAACCCTGCGGTTGTGTTGCCTAAGCGTTGACGCCATCCGCGAGTAGGAATATTCATGGATCTCTTTGGGTACTACGTGAATGTCGTCGCGGTATGTCTACTACCTACGACTTGCGTCTAAGCCCCGTTGCACGTGTAAGTTCCTGACACGAAGCTTCATAGATCTGCTTCGCTGCGCTGTTCATGTTCTTCAAGATCGTAGGGAACCGCATTGACAACCGTTCTCGCGCCGAGGCACATCGCCACTCACACCTTCCTTTGCACACCAAGTAAGCGTTTAGGCTGCATCCTTCGTAGAGAATGCTATGGCGGGATTGTCGGAGCATGTAGAGAGTGCCTCCGTGGCCTTAGAATTTTGTTCGCCTGGCAGTGAATAGTACGTACTACATTTCGCGGTATGAAGCATGCCATATGTGGAACGTGCTTGTCAAGCACGGGCGACGTCTGGGAGAGACCGCTGTAGTGACGATGCGTCAGGTGCGAAACGACGGGCCTTTTAATGACATTCCACGGCGGCTGATTCGTCTACTCTACGTAAGTACAACAGTGCGAAGTGAACGAAAGGCATGGTGTACAGCGCGGCACTTGTGAAGTTTTCGATCACAAGTTCGATACCCTAGCCGCTGGTGGCGTGATCATCAGTGAAGCGGGTGGTTGTGTGCCGGAGTAAGCTGGGTAGACAAGACTGGAGAGCGCGAGGATATGGATTCTAAAGTCTTTCACTTAAGAGGGGCCTGTTCGACTCCGCCCCGTGTAGATTTCGGGTTCTCAGGGAGGGATGGGCCAGCTGCAGCACGAGCAAGACAGGCGAAACGACGAGCTCACGTAGACAGATGGCCGATTTTGAAGAGTCTCATTTCGCCATTGACCTTTGCCAATGCTCGACTTTTGTCGACACATTCGAAGTGGAAAGATGACGCTTATAAGGAGGGCTCGGTCAGACGATTTCGGCTCGCGACACAACTCCAACGCATCAACAGCAAGAAAGGCAAATGACGAATGCATAGCGCTACAACGAAAGCGTCTTCGATAGCATGTCATCAATACAGATGGTACAAGCTACAATACACGTCTCAAGAAACAGTGCCTGTGCACCATATCGTACCGTTGTATGAGGCTAGTAATCACTGAGCCTCGACAACTGCTGGCTGCGCAGTGTCTTGCACACCCAACGACTGCTGTGTCCGCGACATCGCCGCGCCGAGTGCCTGCGTGCGGAACGCAAGACCGCGTGTCTTCTCTATGACCGACTGGTAAATCGGCAAAGGCGGGCGGTGGATCTCGATGACGTTCTGTGTAACGATGAGCCTCGCGGAACGCAAGAACAACCAGTCAAACGAACCTTCTCGAGGTCGATCTTGGCATCAGCACCCATACGCGTCTCACGAATGAGGTTGACAATCCACTTTTCGCCTTCGTCGCGCGACAGATTGAGTCGCTCCGAGAGGTCGCTGACAAGCCATGAGTCCAAGGGTCGAGAGCTTTGATTTCCGGGAACAAAAACTCACCCGATGTCTATACGCTGATGTATACGGCAATACGCCTCGCTGATGAGATACCGCGCATTGTCCATGAAGTCTTCACGGAATTCGCCCAAGAAGAAGTCGTTCGAGACAACAACTTCCGCCTTGCTGAGCTCCTTCTGGGCCGCTTCAAAGTCGAACTCGACGTACAGCTCCTTGAGAAACTGGGTGACAGGATCCTGATATTGGTACTCCTCCATCTGGATCACCTTGACGATTTCGCGGATCGAATGGCGGACGCGCGACGAAAGCGCCCCAGACGCAGATTTGCGCGAAAGGACGGCGGCGGTCGCGAGGTAACGAAGGATCCACGGCGAGGAGGTCTGAATGGTGTTCAGATAGGTAGGCGAGAGGAAGGTCTCGAGGAGGAGTGTGCGGCCTTGGGGGTGATTGAAGTAAACGAAAAGGGACCAATGGAGTAGCCAGGTGCGGGAGTGGAGTTGGGCGAGCGCGGGGTCGGCGGTGGAGGATGAAGGTGCAGCAAATTGGGGATGGGTTGGAGCGCGGGAATCGATAGCCTCGCGAAGGGAGTTGAGCTCCTCAAGTGCAACATCCCACTTACCGGTGAGGATGTCACAGGCGAGCTTACCCCAGTGGGACGAGATGGTGAGATCGGGGTCGGTGGAGAGGACGCGGAAGTGGTAGAGGTAGTCCGCAGCGCCGCTGTAGTTGCCGTACGAGTACTGGAATTTTCCAAAGTTGTAGAGGGCGGTAATGTGCTCGAGAGTGACCTGGAGGACAATGTAGGGAAATCGCGAACGGAGGAAGGACAGAACGAACATTGTAGTTGTCTCGCAGGAACTGCAAGTTTTGGTTCTTGTCCTGACGGAGAGACTGGGCGACCTCAGGGTTCTCGATAACGTCCAATACAGCTTGGGCCTCCTGCTGGAGCTGTTCGTTGGTTGAGACAGCCTTTTGGCGTTTATCGGCGAACTCTGCGCTGTGTCAGATGGATTCAATGACTGGACGGCGCATGTACGCACCCGGTGGAACGGGCTCGTCAGGGTGCGTCTGCTCGAAGAGGCTCACGGCGTAGTCGACCATGTTGGTCTCTTTGGCGAGTTCATACTGTGCGGTTTGTACTTGCTCGACCGGGAAGAGATCGCTCTCGGCAAGATGAGCAAGGAGGGGGAACACCAGATGGCGATCGCAGTGGGGGATAATCGTTTTTGTGAGATCGTACTCGGCCATGTTGGGGAAGAGAAACGGAGAGCGGGGCGAGGGAGAGCTCGGCGAGGAAGAGAGTGAGCTCGCCGTCGTCCACATCCCGAAAAATGTGTTTCCATATCGGGCAGTGAACGCACGTGGCCAGACGTGCGCGACACTTGCTCTGGTGCCTGCATCTTGCCCTGGCCCTCGTCCTGACCGCATCCCCTCCTTTCTTCTTCCCGGCACCATGACCGCCATAACACAAAATCTACCTTGGTTCGTCAAGGACCTCGGAGTATCCATTGTCGGCCAGGTAACTCTGTCCAGTTTGTCATTCACGCCTCTTCTAAAGCCTTGCCCCAGAAATGTTACACGTCCATCGTTGAGAACCTCGATTTCGACGACATTGAATGCCTCAAATATTCGCTTTCGAAAGGGCTGGGACTGGGTATAGTGGTTGGAGGATCAATCATGAAGGTGCCTCAGTTGCTCCTCAGTACGTTCCACCTTTCTTGTTTCCATGTCTGTCCTTTGACATTTCTTCTGTTCGTAGTTGTATCCGCACGCTCTGCGCGTGGCCTGTCCCTCACAGCCTATGTCCTTGAGACGCTAGCCTATGCCATTACCACCGCATACGCCTACCGCAACAGCTTCCCCTTCTCAACTTATGGCGAGAACCTCTTCCTCACCATTCAGAACGTCATCATCTCCGCACTCATCGTGCACTACAACCCTCCCAATCTCCTCTCAAATCGCTCCGCCCTCCAACGCGTTATCCTTTCCGCACAAGTCGCGATCGCACTCGCCATTCCGCTCATCGTGTTCCCCATGTCCACCATCGCAATCTTCCAGATCGCCACTCTCCCTCTCTCTCTCTTCTCCAAGCTTCCCCAGATCCGCCAGAACTCCCGCGCTCAAAGCACCGGTCAACTTTCTGCATTCGCCGTCATTTCGCAGGTTGGCGGTTGCCTCGCGCGCCTCTTCACCACTGCACAAGAGGTCGGCGATCTCATCGTCGCGGCCGGTTTCGCCCTCGCCCTCGTGCTCAACATCGTCCTGGGCTTCCAGATGTGGCTCTACTGGGGCAGGGACGAGATCGAAGAGATCGAGATAGGTCCTATCGGCGTCTCCGAGAAGGCCAGGACCCACTGGACTGCGCCTCCACAGCAGGTCGAAGTTGTAGTCCCTCCTGCGTCCCCCGGAGGTCGCGCCAGTCCCCGTCCGAGCACTAGGCGGTGGTCGAGGAAGGTGGATTGACCTCCTGCTGATGGACCTTCCTGTACTCGTATTTAATTGTTTTGTCACGCAACCCTTTTCCCTTTTAAGCTACTACTCACAATAGTGGGTCATGGATCACGGCAGCGTTGACCAATCATTCAAAGGATGGAAACGAAAGACGCAGGTTGGTCCGAGCCTCTGCTAATGCCAGGAGCGCCGTGCTGCTACAACGAGACTCATGACGCAGAATGATATCTACCTCCACCCGCGCTCACCCACCCATTTCCGTCCTTGTCGAATGAGCACCGAGCTTCCAGTCAGACGCCCAACGAACACTGATTCGTCTTTGCCTCTAATGCCCCATCCTCGCAAACCTGAACACCGCGCGCGGGCATGGTGGCAGTGGTGATGCTCAGTGTCGCCCTGTTGAAGTTCAGGTGCGTCGAGGACAGGTGCGCGGCATCCGTGAGGTTAACCAGTTGAGGGCGACGATCCCCATATCTGGCACTGTGCGCCTCAAAGGTGGTGACCGGGCCGAGCTTGATGGGTGAAAAGCCGACTTCACCAGCAAAAATGTTTTATTGGTGGGTGATCCCTAATCACTGTATTATTCAGGATGCAGTACGTATACACGACCCGCCTGATCAACGAAGGCTTAATCTTCCGCGAATATCCTCACCGCGATTGAGTCTGGAATTGCAATTGGCTTGGGCCGGTGACGCGACAACTGTGTTCACCGAGATGGGTGTCTTTCACGTATCTTCATTGCTACATAACGTGTACATCCCCATAATGATACATCGCGTAGAATATCCGCCAGCGCTCCATGAACTGCGACCGAAAAAAAGGAGACCGTCCAAGTCGAAGAAACACACGAGAAACACGCACAAAGCTGCATCAGCTCCCAATCGGCTCCCAGCCCTCCGAAGCCGTTGGTCCAAGCGTGCGGGGCTTCATGTTGTGCATTACAGCCCGCGCGTGCGCGTGTGCTCCTGAACCCATCCGTCCGCCTCCATCGGCTCGTCCCTCAGTCACTGGGAAAATGTGAAGCGCCTAGTAGAGACGGATGGGCTTGCCCATGGTCGCCTTGATGTGGAGCGACTTGACGTTCTGCCAGTTCTTCTTGAGAAGCGACACGAGGAAGTTGATGCCTGAGCGCAAAGTCAGCATATGGCAGAACCTAGGGCAAAGGACAAGGCGCACTAAGCATGACGTTGGCAAGAACCTGGTCATCGGACATCTGGACGTGGCCGACGGCGACGCCCAAGCAGAGGACCTTCTTGAGCTGGAACTTGATGGTCGAGCGAACCTCGATGAGCTTGTTCTGGAGATCCTCGGCGTGCGAGACGGGGGTCGGGAACTTGCCAGCTGCAGGAGGACAGATGAGCATGCTCCGGGCGAGGGTCAGGACGCAAACGTACCCCTTGAGAGACCGGGACCAAGCAAACGGGGGATCTGCTTGATGAGGGTCTCGGAGGCCAAGAAAGCGTCGTACTGCTTGGCAAGCTTCTTGACGAGCTTCTTGTTCTTGTTGAGCTTCTTCAAGTCGTCGACGGACTTGTACTCGAGGTCGATCTGCTTAGCGCGGTCGATGTCGGCCGCATCTGCGAGAATGCAGATGGACATGCGGGGGCGGGGGACGTGGGGGAGCCTGCATTGGTCGGGCGAGTTGGCGCTGCGGCAGAGGGGAGATAACGGGAGGGAAAGACTGACTTGACGGTGCCCGAGAAACGCTTGTCGCGCTGGGGGTCGTAGTTCTTGAGGCCGATCTGGAGCTCGACGGTCTCGACAAAGTTGCGCTTCTTCTCGCCTAAGGCTTCGGTGAGGAGGTCCTGGATGGAGCCCCGCACGCTTGACACTGAGAGCTTGCTTCCGCCGCTATGCACGCAGTGCGAAGGACACCGTTGTCAGCATCGTGGACGACGCCCTGGTCGACGCTAGTACGCACCTCATGCTTTTTGGATGGGATGGGTGGAGTCTTGAGGGCTGTTCGTGGTTGCAGAGATACGTCCCTCGTCGCCGCCGTCCACAAATCTTTGGCCTGTGGCTGCCGTGGGAACCAACTGTATAGCGTGACACACCGTGACGGACGTTCACTGGCGGGCCGCGGTCCGTGTCTCCGACTTGACCTCTGCCAGCGGTGACGCAACTGCCCAGCATTTAAAGTAAGTAGTCAGGCCCCAGTACGTGTACATCCCCCAGGCCTACCAACGGACACACTAAATTCAATTCAGGTGAGAGTTCAGCACATGCTCTCATATTATGCTTCGTGCACCTCACCACCAGTGCAGCGCACGAGCTTCCGGTCGAGCATGCGGCCGAGCGTTCCTCCGACGTTCAGTGCCATAGCGCGCTCGTCGAGGGTTACTATCGTCCGAGAACATTTTACAATCCTATATACTTACAATGCGACGGTTACAGTGCAGTATCTGGCCGAGAGATCCGTTGCCAGGTATCGGGAACGCCGTCACGCTCAAGCTTCCCATCGTCATCGGAATCGGCGAGAGCCTCGACTCTACGTCCACCCTCTCAAAGAGGGATCTTCCTAGGTGCGTGAAGCGTCTATGTCATTGTGGAGAGGCGGCTTGAGGTTGTTGAATTCTCGCCTGCCGTCGCCGTCCGCGCGCGACGCGACCGTCGTCTCTGTTATCTGGTTCCGCCATAGCCTTTGGGTTAGTAGCGTCGACGATAGCCGGACTGCATGGCCTCCGCGGCACTGCTGGACTCACCATCGACTTCAGTGGCGCGCTCTCGGGAAAGGCTACGCGAGGTACCATATACTGTCTCCCAAGTCTCCGTTAAATTTGCTATCGCTGCTGCTGACTACATTGAACTGGGAAGCGGCCATATCCGGCAGCCCGCGGGACACACTCCTGATGCTGGGATCGCGCTGGGGGCTCGGGGGCGCGGCGGCCTCGCGTGCGCATATGTATGCTCTTGATAGAAGCACGATAACCCTTACTAGGGAGGTCGGCTCCTGGGTGGGGATTGCAAGGGTGGGATTTGTAAGGGAACGAGGACGGATGTGGACGCTCTCCTGCGATCGCATTCCGTATGCGATTATCCGAGGACTAGTTGTGGAGCCAGAGATGCTCTACTACTCTACGAGTACGCTGCTTTCTACAGAGGGGTACGGAAGCGCGATAACCCTGATGACGCGCTCCCCGAGCGTAACACGCATTACCCAACGCGCGAGAACCCGTGCGTGCAGTGCGAAGGTACAATCAGTCTCGGCTCAACCTTAGGCTCGAGGATTCAGGGAACGAGAACAGGATTACTTACCAACGCCCTTGGCAGGCATGGACGGCAGAAATGCAACTTTCAAACACATGAACTATCGACCATTTGTGTCCATGGGTTTTCCCAGACCGGAGGACTACATCACGACGAGTGAAGTAGAGCGGTCGATAACCCACACTTACATATAGTCCTCTGCGCGAGCGGTGCAGCCCCGGCAGCCATGGACTACGACCGCTACGACGCCTTCCTCCACCATATCTTCAAACAGACACAAGGCGATGCCTGGTTCCGTCCTAATGAGGACAATATTGCCGTAGGTGTCGCTCTCCGCGTCGAGAGCGGCGAGTACCGCGTGTTCCCCTACGAGGACCTCGGCCTCGAACCCTTCGAAGCCGTCGTGCGGATCCTCGACCCAGCCGTGGCTGTCAAGGTTCGTAGTGCAGCAGTCCACGCTGCGTTCGTTGAAGTGTGCGTCTTATTTTCATCGTCGGTTTTCACGGGTTAGAGATTGAGGATACTGACTGGATCATTATCGCAGCGGACCAGAAGACAAGTCGATATATATCGATGCGAACACCCGCATCCAGGTCCTGGATACCATGGTAGACCTGCCGACGGCAGACAAGGAGCAGAGCGCAGCTTTCATCGTGAGTGTCTTATCTCGGGCTTGTATGCGATTCGTCCATCCTGGAGCACGATCACCCCCAACAATACTTCGGTGGTGTAGCCGTGAGTGTAGTATCACTGCAGTGTGAGGCGGGCATGTGCTTTCCGGCGGTTCTGCCCACAACCGCGGCGAGAGTCGCGAGCGCAGCGTTCTGTAAACCCACAACGATCTCGACTTCTGGCTGTCGCATTCCTACGCATACGGGTTTCCTGTCGGTTGGCTTGAATGATTGAGGTCGAGGTCAGCGAGAAAGATGGAAGCTCGCACCGGCGACGTCAGGGATGGCCCTGGGTGGCAGTGTTGCGCTCTTGTGCTCGACGTCCACGACCAATCGATCTCGCCGTCATAGTCATTTGAACGGTGCGAAGTAGTTCGTGCTTAGTATTCGATCGTCCAAGCGCTGCGCATGCACAATGGTCTTGAGTGCTCGACAGTTTAACTGACAAACCTTTTGATGACTTTTAGCGTGACGAGCGTGTCCTGGTGGTATGGTCGCACTCGATTGACACCATCGTCCCGACCTGCCATGACTTCGAGGACCGTCTCATCAAGCTCCTTTGGCGTTCTCGCCGCGCAACCTCGGGCTCACATGCGACGAGCTTGAGTAGTCGTCCGGCCAGTGTGAATGGTGAGTACCTCTTATCTGACGTTCATGCTCCCGCCCCTTTATCGTTCGGCACCGGGCCTGGGTATATGCGGCCTTTAATGGGTCGTTATACACCAAGAGCCAAGCGTTCGGCATTTGGTGAGGTATTTTCTGGTGCACAAGCTACCTTCGTCTTCCAGTCCTGTCAACCTACCCATATATGCCTCGCGCCGGTGCCGTATACTTTCCCATTTCTGCGATCCGCCCTACACCCGGCTTCCGCTTACGTTGTGTTCCTCGCCACGGCGTTTCCCCTTTCCTGTATCGTATGGCGACGAGTCATCGCCCTATCTCCCTGTCCTGCGACTTCTCCATCATCCATCCACCCTATGGCCTATAGCCGGTGCTGACGATATGTCTCGGTGTCTTCCGCAGAGTCGATCTCGGGTCACTCCACGCAACATCTGAACACCCAGGCATCGTCCAACCAACTGCATCGCCGTTCCCTGCCCGCCCCCGGCACTCCGGGTAGGGTCACCCCGCGCGGGGTTTTCGTGGGCTCAGGTGGCGTGCTCGGCATGAGTGCGGACGACCTCGCGCTGGATCATGGAATTGCGCTCAACGAGAAGGGGGCCGCGCCCTCCGGCCCTATCATGAAGACGAAGCGAACATGGTGGGGCGGGAAGAAGACGGTGACGATAGAACTCAGCGACGGAGATGTCGAGGCGGGTCCGGAGCCGAGGAGGGCTGTGCTTTTGGCCCCGTTCTATAACGGGCTCGCGGCGGGGTTGAGTACATGTTAGTCGTCGACACTTTTCGTTTCCGTCCAGTGATGCAATCGCTTTTTGGTATTGGGAAGCTGACAGACGTACTTCTGTGCAGTTTTTATCGGCCGTGGTGTGAACGTCCTGCTCCAGGAGTTTCAGCTCGACGGGAATTACATGCGGTTCGTGTTATGCGCGACGCTTCCCCTCACTTTTTGCGTATCCTGGGTAAGCCTTCCCTATGTACATGTGAATATGTTTCTGATGCAGTCCGCTCTGGTAGTTTTTTACGCTCCAGATAGTTCAGAATGTCTCCATGTGCATCGGACCCGTTGGCCAGTACCACAAGAACTCGAAGTACTACTCCGCCGTTCCCCCGCGCCCGAACAAGATCGTCGACAACAACCTGCCGCACATTACTATTCAGATGCCGGTGTATAAGGAGAGTCTGGAGACTGTCTTGTGAGTACCTTTTCAGCTCAATCGACTTCGCGTACTAACGGCGGCACAAAGGACACCCTCCATCGAGTCGCTGAAGAGGGCCATGCAGACGTATGCCCGCCAGGGAGGCACCTCGACGATCTTCATCAACGATGACGGCCTCCGGCTCCTGTCCGTTGAAGAGCGCAATGCCCGCATCATTTTCTACGCCAACCACGGCATCGGGTGGGTCGCACGTCCGAAGCACGACGACTCCTCGCCCGACGGTTTCAAGCGTGCCGGGCGGTTTAAGAAAGCATCGAACATGAACTACGCCCTCGCTCTGTCGCTGAAGGCGGAGAAGCACCTCGCAGACCTCGTGCGTGAGCGCGCGCACCCATCGACGGAGGGGACACCATCGAGCTCCCCACGGACGGGAGAGGAGGTGCGGTACGGGATGCAGTACCGGAACCACGACGGCGAGGACCAAGGCGGCATCAACCGCGGTCAGGGGCAGCGCGTACGCACGCGCGCCGAGAGCGAGTCTGGCTTGCAGCTGGACACTTATGACGACCTGGAGGAGAAATCGCTCCAGATAGCGATCGACGAGGTGTACGAGGCCATTGGGCGGCGGTTCCGTCCGTGGGCAGCGAACGGCCGCGCGTGCCGATTGGGCGAGATCGTGCTGCTCGTGGACTCGGACACGGTTGTGCCCGAGGACTGTCTCAGAGACGCGGCGCGGGAGATGGCAGAGTGTCCGACGGTGGCGATCATCCAGCACGAGTCGCACGTGATGCAGGTCGCGCATCACTACTTTGAGAACGCTATGGCGTACTTTACGCGCAGGATTCACAAGTGTATCTCTCTCGGTAAGTCGTCGTATGCGCCAGCGCTGGAGGTCTGGCCGTGTGACTGACAGTGGCGACACAGGAGCTGCGAATGGCGAAGTCGCGCCTTTTGTCGGTCACAATGCGTTTTTGCGCTGGAAGGCGCTGCAAGACGCTGCCTTCGTCGACCCCGTCGATGGCCAGGAGAAGATTTGGTCCGAATCGAACGTGTCGGAGGACTTCGACATGGCGCTTCGTTTGCAGAGGCGCGGGTACATCATCCGGTGGGCAACGTACTCGCAGGGCGGCTTCAAGGAGGGTGTCTCGCTCACCGTCGACGATGAACTCAACCGCTGGCAAAAATACGCGTACGGTAAGCGATTCCGCGCATGCTCCGCTCCATGTGGCTACTGAGGAAGGTGTTGTGGATAGGGTGTAATGAGCTGCTATTCAACCCGATTGTGCAGTGGTGGAGGAAGGGCCCAATCGCGCAACAGATCCGCCGGTTCATGTGGTCGGGTGCGCCTCTCCACTACAAGTTCTCGATGATGGCGTACATGTTTTCGTACTGTGAGCTTCCTATTCGCTTTGTGTGTTTGCACAGGCGTCTCTGATGGTTATGTGCATGACAGATGGTATCTCTGCGGCGATCACGATTGGTATCCTGAACTATGTGTTACTCGGGTTTCAATTTCCGGTCGACGGCTTCTACCAGCACAGTTTTGAGGTCTGGCTTGCCGTTACCGTTGTGTTCTTTGGCTCTGGCAACGTCGGCTTTACGCTCCTTGAGTACCGTCTCGGCCATAGGCCCCTCGTGAGTAGCGTGTGATATGTGGAAAGGACGGCTCACTAACCAACTTTGCAGCTGAGCTCGATGCTCGAGAATATTACGTGGATTCCTTTCTTGTACGTCCTTTGACTGGTTGCCGGTGGCCGGGCGACTGACTTCAGCGTGCAGTTTCTTCTTCTTTGGCGGACTCTCGATTCCCGTCTCGCAGGCGATCTTGGCCCACTGCTTCTCGTATAACATGACGTGGGGCGCAACAAAGAAGGAAGTCGAGCGGTCAAACTTCTTCAAGGAAATACCCAAGATCTTCAAGCGCTTCTGGTTCCCATGGCTCCTTTCCTGGATTCTCATCGCTGGCATGGTCATCCTCAGCACACCCCTTGTCCCCATTGAATGGCGCGTTGACGGCTCTGCCTGGGCCGTTATCTTCCCCCTCGCCATCATAGCTGGCTCTCATATTCTCTTCCCTGTGCGTTCATTCTCATCTCAGTCCATTGCGCTCTCATGTTTACCGCTTTTCCAGATCATCCTCAACCCCTGGTTAATGGTCTTCTCATACTGAACATCCCACATTGAGTAGGGACCCTTTGCGAGGCACATTATCCATACCCTACTCTAGCTCCCAACGGATGATCTGTGCCTGCTACATACTTATTCATGCTACTCGCTAACGGACTGCAATCCTATCTCTATAATACTGGCCCTAAGCCCCTTAGGGCCAGAGTTTTTGCAGTATTCAGCTTCTAGAGTGGGAAAATTAGGGGGCGACAGGGGGTGACCTAATATTCTGGATACCTAATGACAATGGCTATCCTTTCTAGGTAGTTTTAAGGGTGCCACTATCTTTGCTCTTGCTCACCGGCTCTCTGACTGCATTGTAGTGGTGAATTTTGCGAGTAACTGGCTCATAGCGTAGAGACGAGTGAGGGCGACAGGGGGCGACCTTGCATTCCAGGTGTCTATACACTATAGTTACCCTCCCCAGGTAGTTTTGTGGCCATTGCCCTCTCCGTTCTTGCTTGCCGGCCCTTGGAATACCGTGCATGAAGGTAAAAATCGCAAATCTGGCTGTGTTGGTCCTCTGGTACAGCAACGGGTGGGGGCGACGAGGGGCGACCTTGTATTCTAGATGTCTATAGACTACAGCGTCCCTCCCTAGGTGGTTGGGTGGTCGTCACTGTCTTTGTTCCCGCTCACCAGCACTCTGACTGAAAATACACAGTATTGCACATTTAGCTGTGTCGGTCCTCTGGTATAGCAACTGGTGACAGTGATGGAGGCCAACCTTGAGTTCTCCCAGCCTCTTGACTATAACTATCCTTGATAAGTTTCTTTTTTGGCATCTAGCAACCTCCCATAAGTCGAACAAAAGGGTACTGTAGCTAGATTTCCGTTAGTGACATTATCTGAGTATTTGAGCCAATTTTGGGCCTGTTGCCTTACTTATCCGCTTACTAATGGTGAATTAAGCGCCCATATGCCTCGCCGAGGCATATGGGCATCTTTTGGGTGCTTTTTCGGCGCTAAATAAGCTCCCAAAAGTCGAACACAAGGGTGCTGCAGCTGAAGCACCTTAAGTTAGCTCCAAAGTTGCTTCAGCTCCTCCTCCCTCTTGACCTTCAACCACCACCATCCCCCATCTCTGTTCGTCATCATGGCTTCCACTTCCACCTCCACTGACAGTAAAAAGTGCACCTTCTGTGACAACTTCTTCACTGGGCATCCTGCCAACCACTACCGTACCTGCCGTCACTTCACCTGGAAGATCTCTCATCTGTTTGCAGAGAAAAAGGGTCCCATGGTCACTGTCACTCGTAACAGTAAAAGTGATATTATTTGCAAGTGTGTGTCGAGCAATGGCAAGGCCTGTACTAGGACCTATGTCAGCCGCACAGCTCTGGATAAGCACTTGACCAAGGTCAAGCCTGTCTACTGGGTCGTAAGTGCACTTAGCAGAACATATGCATCTCTTTGCTGATGCTGGCTACAGGCTCCGGACGCGCTTGCTGCAGCCCTTGCTGCTGAACAAGAGGTGCCTCCTCCTCTTCCGGTCAACCAGATGGCCGTGGACTCTGAGCTGTCGACCAGTGCTTCTGGGCAGCCGGTATGTTCCTTGTTATCTCCTTAACTGTTATCGCTTAGTTGACTGGCTATTAGATGGACACTGCTCGGGACACTCCATCTCCAGCCCCTCTGGGTTAGGGTTAGGGAGGAGCGCGAACGCGAGCGAAGCGAGCGTGAGCGCGACTAGGGATGAAACAGTCAACAGGCGGTAAGGTTCTCCCTACCGCAGCCTGTTTCGCCTTTATAGTGGCTCATCAGGACTGTCTTAGTAATACGCAGGTTGCTATAATAAGCCGATTGTGCAATAGCACGTCAGAGGGTGACTAATTCCGACCGGACTTAATGACTTAATTGTGATGACGATGACGGGCCGTGCGTCAGCACGGCCTAGTAAGAGTGCGACTTAGTCATACTCTGACTGTTGACTGCTTAGTCCTAGTCACGTTATTACTCATGTGACTTGCGTGCGTACGCGTTCATCACCTGACTAGTCACCTGATAAGCAGGCGCGCGCTCGGCGTGAGCCGAGCGCTAACATCATTACAGGGGGGGTAAAGGAACCGTGGTGAGGGTTAGGGCGACAAAATGACACAATATTGACGCCAAAGTGCGCGGACCAACTAGTAGTTGGTCCGCGCAGATCAAGAGCGCGGACCAAGGTGACATTGGTCCGCACGGACCAGGGTGATGTGCATATGCGCTCTCCACTAAAATGCAGAGGAGACGGTAACACTACGCTCTCCGCAGAACTTGAGTGACATGTAGGATGCAGCAATATGTGTGTTGCATCCCTGGGGAAGATGCATATGCAAATTGAAGGATGTGCAGTGTGCAGTAGTAATACAAGACTGTGCGTTGGGGCGCCGGCCACACAGTGTGTTCTGAAAACCATCAACACTGGCAGGACAGAACCAAGGATAAAGGAGCCTTCATGTTGATGCAAAGCATGAGACAATTGCTGAGTGCTGCAGCGAAGGGTAGTGTGGGCGAAAAAGAATTTTTGAAGATACATAAATTACGATAAGCAGAGGTTGAATCTGCAGCGATGTGCCAGGAGTTAACTGAGTCTTTGGACCAGAAGCATTTGGCCACTGAGCTATGGCAGTCGAGACAGTAAACAGTACAAATACTTGCCTAAGAGTGTAGGGCTTGGACGGTAGGCAGGAGAACGTAAGGAGCGTGTACAGGGAGTTCGCTTATGTGGCTGGAAGGATCTTCCGCCTGCACGACAGCTTCGGAGCTTCGGGTTAGTTTAGCGAATGCGCTGGTGCCGTAATGTAGGCACCGTTCTCACACAGAGTGAAGGGATATTTAGACAGAATTGAGGGTTGATGATACCTAAGGTTGATCACGATGCACCCCGACTCTGCCGCCTCACGCGCCAGCACTGACAGCGACGAGACAGTGCGTCCCTCTGTGCGCCAGACTGCTCTGTGCAGCCCTCCAGACACTGAGAGGGCTGGTGCGGGTTTGGCAAAGCGGTCAGAGAGTGGATGCGGAGGAAACGACGATGGGAGCTGTGGGCGTGCATCTGAGGATTCTGTTGAGGATCCTTCGCTCCCGCGCATTCTGCTGACGAATGAGCTGAGTGTCCAGTTCCTGATGCCGCAGAGGCACATTGACTGGGAGATTGAGCATGGGGGGCATTTTGCGGAGCATCGTCTTCCGGGGCGAGCATGCACGCTTGACAAGGTGAGATCTGGAAGTTTTCTCAGCATTGTGCTCTTCTGATTGTTATACTGTGGATGTGGGTAGCTCCCACCGCGGCGACCAGCTCCTCGAGGTCCGCTACCGCCGCTGCCACCTATCTGGCAGTCAACGCCACCGTGGCGCATTTGCGAGGCACCATACAGCACTCGGCGCAGGACACCGTCGCTCGTTGCAGCCTCTCCTCTGCTTGCTGCCCCTCCTCAGTTCCTCGCTGCCGACATGCGCGCCCCTCCAGTCACAGCCACGCGTGCTCCTTCCCTGCATCCTGCGATGGTGTACCCTCCTGTGCACCTGACTATGTGTACGATGGATGTGACGGCCCCCTCGTGAGCGCAATTTCTGTATTGTCCACGGTGAAAGCTTACCTGTGTGCAGCGAAGTATGTTTGGATGAACGTGATGGCGAGTGTCCGGAGGACCAGACATCGTGGTACGACCAGTGCTGTTCGCAGTAACGGATATGGTGACCAAAGTTTGGACGAGCCCCTGAATGAAATCTGTATATATATATATATTAGTTTGACGGGAAGTGAACTGATAACATGGTAATAGGAGAGCTCGTGTATAAGTGCACAGCAACGCTGGATGATAACATGGGGGGGGCAAATCTTGACATGATGAGTACCGCACTGAATGAAACTGAGGGGATAGGGATAAGTGCGCGCGGATGACCCTCCCTGTGATCCGCGCGGAACAGGATGGATGTGATCGGCGCGGAACAGGATGGACGTGATCCGCGCGGAGACGGACGTCCATTGTCCGCGCGGAGCATAGGGAGGGTTATCTGCGCACAGAGGACGATGGATGTATGACACGTCACCTACATATTTGCCACGACGATACATCGAGTATGTACACACGCATGTACAGTATGTGCAATATTGGTGTAATGTGAGGTACGAAATACCATATGTAATAACACGCAAAGTTGGTCAGTACAGCAGCGACGGTGAAACATACCGCGGGGGTGTGTGGCTGTACAAGAAGACGTGTGTATACGGATAAACGCGTGATGTGCTCGATATAGGCAAGAAGCCATCGGAATCTGATGTGCGGGCGGATGTGGGCAGGTCCGCCCGAGAGAGAGGAAGAGCATGAGGCAGATAAGAGGAGGAAGGAGATATGTACCTCAGTGCGACGGGTTTCGTCTTGCCATCCTCCTTCATCCAGCGATCGGTGCAGCGATCTAGCGCATCAACAAATCGATTGAACGTAGGAGCGACGAACGACATAGTTGTAAGTAGATTGCGTGTGGATGCGAAATCGATGACTGAATTGGAACTGGTAGAACGATGCCGCCTAAAGCGAAGAAAGGGACAGGTGGAGGAAAGGTACGTCGAGGCTCGGAGTTCCAGGATGCCTTCTGAGCAGGAAACTATAACGACGGCGGATATAGGTGGGCAGGGTGCGAGTGCCGAAAGTTGACGTTGCGGAGGCCAGTCTACCGCCGGAGGAGGTGGAGGTGCAGAAGCGTCGGCAGGAGGAGGACAAAGCGTTTGCGGGCCGCGCCGTGCTCGACATCGTGACTCCGCCGCCGGGCGTCAAGTATCGCTGGAAGAGGTTTAACGCGCGGGGGTTGCAGGCGCCGTCTGTGAACCAGTTGGTGAAGTCGTTTCAGACGGAGGGGAAGCACACGCAGCAAAGCCCGATCTTCGTCATGCTCGATGTGAACGACCTCGTTGAAGGTACGTATCTGAAGAAAGACGAGGACAGCAGCCAATGGGAAAGCATGGAGCCGGTGAAGTTCAAGCCGCGCAAGGACGGTAAGGAGATCACGATCGACTTCCTCTCGGGACAGCACCGGCGGGAGGCTGTTGTGGGGTGGAAAGGAAAGATGGAGAAAACGCGCAAGAAGTATCAAGCCAGTGCGGACACGGCCGAAGGCAAGCTCGGAGGAGAAGGTTCCCCACAGCAGCAGACAGCGCTCGCGAACCTCCGCGACGTTGTGTCGATGCTTGGTGGCCGGATCAAGAATGCGGGGCGGTGGTGCGTGTTTCTGTACGACGGAGGTAATGACTAGTGTGTGCAGACATGCAATATGACGCAACACTGACAACACGCTCCAATAGAGAAAGGGGACGACACGCTCTGGCGGTACTTATCGCAGAACGAATATTTGCCGGTACTGCGTGCAACAATGGAGGAGCGGGTGTGGGGCTATGTCGTGTCGCTGCAAGGGGTAGAGGCGGTATGGAAGGACGAGCACAAGGACGAGACGCCGCCCAAGGCGGGCTCTGACACCTGGACGAACGCGATGGTGCGGAAGATCATGACGCACCAGCAGCAGCAAGCGTTCTCAGCGTCGTATCTGCTAACGACGAGCCACGGCTGGACGATGGTGACAGAGCTCGGGAGGTTCGCGGCATTGAAGAGTGGACAGCACGTCACGATCAAGCTGCTCGATTCGGTGCTCAAGCCAGGGTCGCGAACGAACAACCAACCCTGCGCGTTTGGCGAGGTGCGTGAGCAAAAGAGATACGGGGCAGTAGACGTGAAGAATGCTAATTGACGAGGCCATGTAGTTCTGGGCTACGCTGGTGCGTGACGCCGTGAGGCGGATGCGCTTCGTCGCAAGCCCTGAGCCGTTTCCCAACCTCGATGGTGTCTCGCCGAACGCGTCGGAGGAGACGAAGTTGCTGGTGAATGTGCGCCGGCTATTTGAGGGCGACAAGACTCTCCTCGCACCGGACAGCATGATCCACAAGCGTCACGGCAAGAACGCGACGTACGAGACGATCAGCGAGGCAGAGCGGGACAAACTCAACGACAACTACCACCGTAATCTGATGACGGCGTACTACAAGATCGAAGCGACCATCCTGAGGCCCGAGCCCCGCGACGTCGTGTGGAACGAAGACGTTTTCCTCAAGATCGACGAGTTATACCGGATCCACATGCAAAGGAACGACGTGATCGACTACATAGGCCACCCGGACCACGCGCCTTACCAGAAGGCGATGTCAGCCTACCGGAAGTCGGTTGCCGCCACTCTGCGCCAGCACTGGAAGGAGGTGTACAAAGTGTATTCGGAGAATGAGGATGGAGAGGAAGACGCAGAAGTCGAGGAGAGCTCCGACGACAAGTTGGATCTGGCGGCGTTATACGCTGTGGAGGAGCGTCTCGCATGGACGGAACTCATGATCCAGGGCAAAGAAGCTTACGATATTCCATGGCCCACGCACTCGTTTCTGAACGACCTTCGTCGCGTATTGGAACGGTACGGTCCGGCGATACAAATGGTGAGTCTCTCGCTGTTTTCATTTTCCAAACACGACGTCGTACTGTATTGAATGTGACGAATAATGCTGAGAGTTCACGAGTCGTCCGCGCGGACGAGCGTATATCCAGTCCGCGCGGACCAGTGTCTGTCTAGTCCGCGCGGACGAGCGTATATCCAGTCCGCGCGGACCAGTGTCTGTCTAGTCTGCGCGGACCAGTGTCTGTCTAGTCTGCGCGGATTAGAAATCTGCTTACACCTGTTCCACAGACTGTCCGTCTCCTCGACCCACTCGTTGACAGCAACATCCGTCGTCCAGACGCGAAAGGATACTGGGATTACGGTTCATACGCCGTGCATTTCATGTCTAATACGAAGATGTTCATCCCGCAACCCAGCATATCCAAACAGGTACAAACCAGGCTTTAGTTTCCAGGAGCACGCTGACCATTCATCCAGTTCTATCGATGGCTGTTCGATCGTATCCCCATCCTGGCTGACGTCGCCGTGCTTCTCGCTGAATTCATCACACCACCAATGGAGCGCTTCTACCGCACCAGCCATCAGCAGTGGGTATCTTCGATTGCAGAGGCACGCAAAAAGGATCCGACCCCCCAGGTCCTCCTCATCCCCGACATTATCGATTCTCAACAGCTCACCTTCGACCTCACCTCCGATACGAGGAAGGATCTCTTCGCCATGGCCGAGTACATCAGATCCTGCGTGGGCTCGGACGGCAAGAAACAGGGTGCGCCGATCCCACGTGAGGATGTGTCGGATCATCACCCAGTCGGGAAGATTTTCTCTTCGATTCCTATCTCTGCTTGCAATCGTTACCCCGCTCTGTGGTTCATGTTCCGTCACGCCCACGACTGGATAGGCTCCAAGGCTCGTAGCAACCCCAACGAGGCAGTCGCCTACGCGTATCTCTGCTGGTTTGGCTACAACATCTTCCTCGACACTACTGCTCGTATCATTGAGTATCCCACTGGCAACACTCTTCGTGCCGACATCATCAAGTTCGCAACCCCAATCTGTCAACCTGCTCTTGCCATCGAAGCAATCGCTCCAGGATCGACTAAGGGACGGGTCACGAACGCGACATCCTGGGTGAACTGGGACTACACCATCCATGCAAAGACGTTGGCTGCTGCAGTGAAGCGCAATGAAGAGGCGGGCCGCATCACGTTCGAGGACGCGGTCATTGAGCTTGACAGCGTCTTCCGCCGTCAGGAGTACATGCGCCAGTTGCAGCGCATCGTGTCTGTCGTGAGCGGGTTGTCGTGCGCCCAGAACGGCGTGGCCGCGGCCCCAGGCCAAGGCTTGCCCTCTCCGGTCGCCAAAGCGGTGGATCGACTGCTTGCGGTTCGTTTCTATTCCATTGTTTTTACCGTCTCCTGTTCATTTAATCATCTGATGTTCACCTGCAGACCCTTGTGCAAAACGGACAGATGCTCGAGGAAGAGTACGCAACGCCCCCAGGTACTATGGTAGTCCTGCCGGAAACGGCAAAGTGGCGTCCCATCTACGTACCGAGGGCACCTCTCGCAGCGCATGACCATGCATATCGCGACCTCAACGACTTCCGCGAGCGCAACCCGAAGAAGTACCTCATTTTTCGCAAATTGCGAGAGGCTGCGGGCTTAACGCCAGCCGACCGCACAATTAAGCCACAGCAATTCGATTGGAAGAACGCGCTCCGCAACGCAAGGGCCGAGTCTGGCGACGACGGAGGAGAGGACGACGAATATGTTCCTGCTGGCTCGAAAGGCAAGCAGCGCAAGACCGGCAAAGGTGAAGGAGATGACGGTGAAGAGTTGGTGCTCAGCGCGTCAGAGTGCGAGGAGAGCGAAAGTGAAAGTGGCGACAACGAAGATGAGGGTGAGTTTCCTCCGCTTCTGCCAGCATGTGCCCCGCTAACCAGCGTGACAGACGAGGGCAGTGGCGGAGACGACACTGGTGCCGATGACCACGCTGCGCCTTCTGCGCCCGAGGACGGTGCTGAAGATGAGGACGACGCTGCGCCTCCTCCGCCCGAGGACGATGCCGATGACGAGGGCGACGCAGCGCCTCCTCCGCCAGCAGGCGCTCCACAGGCTCCTGGGTCCGTTGTTGCGCAGGGTGATGAAGACACCATCGCTCCTCCCCCTCACAGGTCTTCGCCGGCTGCTGCTTCAAAGCCAGTCGCTCCAGTGCCTTTGTCGGCGAGCAGCCAGTTGTTGCTGGACACTCCCCCTCCTCCTCCGCCAGTCGACGGAACAGCGCTTTTGCCAGCGCTGGACGCCACGCCCCTGCAATTACAGGGAGGGCACGGTGAGGACTTGGTCCAGATGGCGGAGCCAGACCCTGCTGCTGTCATCACAAGCCCGCCCCGGCCATTGTCACCATCAGCGGGAGTTGCCGATGTTGAGATGGAGGATCTCTTCAACCGCGATGCGACTATACCAGCGCCAACCGGACTTCATCCGGTGGACGCAAGCAACACAACTCTAGAGAACGACTCACCTCTCTCCACCCTATCTCCGTTACCATCGCCACACAATCGCATGCAGGAAGTAGACGAGGGCCAGCAAGACGCAGGTGGTGGCGAGGATACCTCCAATATGCCCGCCTCTGAACCGGGCGGCGTCGCCTCACGCCGTGGCCGAGGCGTGGCTCGGCTGCCGCCAGCCTCTGCTGCGCCTGCAGCCTCGACGCGGGCCCAGACGCGACGCGTTCAAGCGGCACTTGGAGTTTCCCAAAAGGCGGGACCAGCTGGTAAGTGGGCCACTGTGGATCCCTTTGATAGCTTGACAATGGCCCCACAGAATCAACAAACCCCAGGCGCAAGCGTGCGCGTGCGGCCTCTGGAAATTCGAGCGGACCGTCCAGCGGTCCACCAGTCTCCCCCGCTGGCAAGGCTCCAAAGCCGAAACGATCGCGCACAGTCCAGGCCATCGACGAGGCTGATGAGTTGGATGACGATGGCGTACCTATGCCAATGTAAGTGACGCTCTCGGGATGGCGACACAGTCGAAGGTCGAAAGGAACGTTAACGCGAGCATTGTGTGCAGGCACTAGTATTTCCATCGAGCGAACGCGAGCACGGTGTATGTACGATTAACAAATGAGTGTAGCAATGAACAGGCGATTGGCATGAATGACCTCTCGAAACCAAGGTGCCACAGGGTAAACGCGCCGCCGGCCGTAAGATCCGCAGTTAATGGGTGAACCAAAGCAAGCGAGCAAGGGTTAGGGTTAGGGTTAGGGTTAGGGTTAGGGTTAGGGTTAGGGTTAGGGTTAGGGTTAGGGTTAGGGTTAGGGTTAGGGTTAGGGTTAGGGTTAGGGTTAGGGTTAGGGTTAGGGTTAGGGTTAGGGTTAGGGTTAGGGTTAGGGTTAGGGTTAGGGTTAGGGGAGGAGGGGAAGGGGAGTAGGGGTAGGCTTAGGGATAGGTAGGGGTCGTTTTTTTTAAAGGGTAGGGTTAGGGTTCAGGGTTAGGGTTCGGTTAGGG
>JAHRBS010000014.1:0-2500 GCA_024305745.1 Polyporus tsugae
CCCTAACCTCTAAACCTATCCCCGTAACCCTAGCCCTAACCCTAACCCTAACCCTAACCCTAACCCTAACCCTAACCCTAACCCTAACCCTAACCCTAACCCTAACCCTAACCCTAACCCTAACCCTAACCCTAACCCTAACCCTAACCCTAACCCTAACCCTAAGATATACTATGACAGCTCAGAACTTGATGTTGTCTTCAAATTTGACATTCGTCTGAAGAATTAATGTTCTCAGTGAAAAAATAGATATACTTATGCTAAGTCTGATGATTAGGGTGTTTCATCATAAGTTCTATTCAAGTTGTCTCACAAGAGATGCCAAGAGCACTTATCTACAACCAAGTGTGCATAAACTCCTCTGCATTCTCCCACTCACAGACAAATGGCTGGAATTTATTTTCTGACATATTTTGGATCTGCAATTCACAGTGCTTTCCAAAAAATCATTTTCCTCATACAAAAACTAAAGCCCTGGGTCCCGGACAACTACCTAAGGTGAGTATGAACCTAAGAATTGCCGCATGAGTTCTACATTGTATGCATCCAAATATAAAGGCAGGTGCATAATGCATAGACTTTGCAAGCCTTTGTGTAGATAATATGTCTATTTCTATTTGGCTCAAAGTTAGGTTGTGATAAGTCCAAGTTCGGGTTGGAAAGTGTCCAACTCAGGTGCTCTGTAAAGCTGTAACTTAGTACACGCCTAGTCAAACCAGATGTCTAGCGGATGTCAGGGATGAGCAGCATCTGGGGAACATCTCACGGTTGATGGGCCGAGGTTTTTTGGAAGACATCCGAGCAATGTTGAATGCCAGATATCGCCTAGATATCTGAGTGGGCGCTTGCCACTCCCAAAAAAAAGCAGCCATGTCACAGTGCAGCAAAAAGCGACCAAGGGGAGAATTGAACTCAGGCAGCCATTATGTCAAATGGACCAGCTAGTCTGCTCAGCCATAAGCTCTTGAAAGGCAGTGGATGTTGTTCGTGTATATCAGGTTTGGGCAGCCCACCTACCCCACTGATTTGTGCTCCCTGCAAAGCAGGACATGGTCTTCGTGTCATAGAAGCTTCTAATAGTTTGTTGAAGTGTGCAAGATGTTATGACTATATGTAGACCAATTGTGTAACCCGGAGAAGTGAATGTACATAAGGGTACCAGTGGACTTGTGCCGGGAGCGTGAAACGTTGAAGTCTGTTTCCCGGTGGCTGAAGTGCCCAAGCCAGACATTGTCCAGATGTCTGACAGCTATCAGGCAAATATCAGTTTGATTTTATCTTACCAACATCTTCCGGGTGTTATCAGATCAATATTGTTCTTCGATATCCATGCACCAACAATGTGACGCAGAATCAGTGTCCCGGCACCCTTTGGCAGAGGGTTTCCGGAGAAACATTGTGCTAACATTTTATTTCACTGGGCGTGTAGTCAGTTGTGTAGTGGGCCAATCTTATCATGCCATTACCTAAAAAATTATATGTCAAGTCTTATGAAATCAACACCTTAGTTGCAGTCATTCTGAAGATACTCGGTGAATCACCTTTGGAGATCCTCAATAGTATCTTCAATAATCTTATTGAATGACTGAAAGGGGTTACATATTTGAAGAATAATCCCACGGAGCGCAGTACATCAGGAAGGACGAAATGTTAGAGTTTACTATTAGGAGATGAATAGTGGTTCCTCCCAAATCTTCATTCGGGTTGATCGTAGCTCAGCTCATTTCACTGCCTTAGATTTGACTCGTAAAGGGCGAGTTTGTGAAAAGACAATGCCTATTTCCGCTGCATAGTGTTGCTGTCCTGCTCAGTGACATTATCTGCACCTTGAAGGAATGTCTTCAGGACAAGAGTAAATGCCCTAAACTGCATCGCTAATCCTCGCTGTCTTACTGCGGGCTGGGAGTGTTGAGGCATGGCAACAACCCTGCAAGGCAGGGATCTCCCATCTGTTCAACAGTGGAGAAGCAGGTCGACGGTTTGTCAGCTAAAATATGCAGTTAGTGTCCAATGATGGACTTGTTTAACTGATGCCAACTTGGAGGACCCACGCGGCTGGGTGTCCGTCCAGGACGGACAGATCGCTCAGTGGATAGGTACAAATTAGCACGGGCAGGGGGCAGTCGCCGGGTGTCCGTCCAGGACGGACAGATCGCTCGTGGCAGGTGCAAAGTCGGGCACGGCAGGAGCCAGTCGCTGGGTGTCCGTCCAGGACGGACAGATCGCTCAGTGGATAGGTACAAATTAGCACGGGCAGGGGGCAGTCGCCGGGTGTCCGTCCAGGACGGACAGATCGCTCGTGGCAGGTGCAAAGTCGGGCACGGCAGGAGCCAGTCGCTGGGTGTCCGTCCAGGACGGACAGATCGCTCAGTGGATAGGTACAAATTAGCACGGGCAGGGGGCAGTCGCCGGGTGTCCGTCCAGGACGGACAGATCGCTCGTGGCGGGTGCAAAGTCGGGCACGGCAGGAGCCAGTCGCTGGGTGTCCGTCCAGGACGGA